>JACEFO010002304.1:0-29218 GCA_015342445.1 Digitaria exilis
GTGGTGTACAAAAGCATAATTGAGTAAAAAAATTCACTATCTTTCCATGGAGATGTAGAATCCCCGCCCTAGTAAGCAAAATCAGGGATAATCATTTTAGACTTTGTAGTAATAGTTGAGACAAAAAAAAAAAAGTCAAAACTTCCACCTTGGACAATTAAAAGTCCCTCTCAGATAATATACCCTTCTCTTGGAGTTAACCTGCCAGCTAAGGGTTCAACTAGTGTGAGCTAACAACTCACCTCTGCACATGTACTAGCGCTACCAGATTTTAGCAAACATTTGTGCTGGCGACAGATGCTTGTGACAGGGGCATTGGTGCCGTGTTAATGCAGGAGGGCACCCAATTGCTTTCTCAGCCGAGCTTTATGTCCCAAGAATCAGGGACTAGCTACCTATGTATGAGAAGAAATGTTTGGCAATTCTCATGGCCATTGAGCATTGGAGGCCTTACTTATAACACCAGGAGTTTATTATTAGGACAGATCAAAAAGCTTGACCCACTTAACAGAACAAAGAGTTCACACTCTGCTGCAACTCAAATCTTTGGCAAATTGATGGGACTCACTTTCAAAATTAAGTACAAGCAGGGACAATTCAATCGAGTCGCCGATGCTTTGTCCAGAAAATCTGGCAATGATATAATGTGGTAGAAATGTCAGCAACGTCAATTTGTAGGCCAGTCTGGTTGGAAACGATCGTGCAACACTACATGGAGGACCCTGGCCTGTTCTATGGAAGATGACGTAAAGAAGTGAAGGCGTCTTCAAAGGTGGAAAGTGTGAGTCATGTGGTGTACTCCTTCCATCCCATAAAAGAGTAGTTCTCGCTTCCCGAGAAAATAACTTTTTACAACATTGACCAATTATATATAAAATAATATTAATATTTATAATACATCATTAGTATCATTAGAAAGATCCTTGAATCTAGTTTTTTAACAAATTTATTTGAAGATATAAATTTTGCAAGTTTTTTCTACAAATTTAGTCAAAGTTGAGAAAGTAACGCGTGCACGCATCCCATTAACTACCTTCTTTTTGGGACTGAGGGAGTATGTGCGCTGCGTCGCATGTATCTAGGTTTTGCCTGTTGCTATGTACTGATGTGTGGGCCCTGGAGGGTTGCGTCGTGTGGAGCGATTAAAAAGGGAGGAGAGAAGAGACTCATGTAAACGAGTTTGAACCAGTAAACGAAATAGAAGGGCAGGGAGAGCAATCCTGATCTCATGGTTCCCTACTACCCCTTTCCCTCTCTGGATCTAGATCCTAATCCACTTCTTGCTAGCCCTATCCCTAAATCTCTCTCTCCAGGTGTCGTCGCAGTAACAAGACAACCCTATTTCACTAAATTGTAGCATTGAACGAGGCGAAGGGCCTACAATACATAGTATCACCAATTCATAGCCATTACAGCCAGGTGAGCACAATAAACCTTACTTCGATGTGCGGCAGAAGCTTCCGGCATCTTCCGGCAGATGTCCAGCATCGATCTGAGCGCCTAAGGCGGCTCGGTCGAGATGAGGACCACGCACCCCTCCATGAATCACCTCACACAGCGCCCGGCAGCTAGAACAGCATCTACGAAATTTTTTGCCTTCGAGCCAACTCGGCGGAAAGGTCGTTGAAGGTGACGGGAATCATCACGAAAGTCCCTGCCAAGGCATGGCTAAGAGGCGCTGCACGACGACTTTCTGGCGACCATTTCTCCTCGCCATGAACGCCAAGCAGAGTGGGGTAGGTGAAGGAGGGGGCGGCGGGGGCGGGAGGGGGGGCGGGGTAGGGTTTGGGGACAGCGGAGAGGGAGAAGGGAGGCGTCCTCTCCTCTGCGGGAGGGCGGGCGGGGGCGGGCTTGTCCACGCTGGGTAGGGTTTGCGGGGGACACCTGGTCCTCCCTCTCCTCTGCGGGGCCGAGCCGGAGTCACGGGGTTGGAGGGAGCCAGCCCAGCCAGGGCCATCGAACAGGTAGTACGTCGGCATTCGCTCATGGACACGCGGCATGAATCGAGGGGCGGATCCCGCACGATTGCAGAGGGAGCATTTGGGGACCGTCCCACCTATATTTTTTTCCCTTGCTTGTGTTTGTGGTGCGTGGGGAGCGGGATCGGGGTCACATGAGCAGTGGGACCGACCTATCATACATACGCCCGCACAGGTTTCTTTGGAGCGTCACGGGGTCGCGCATCTGGCTGGTTTGTTTGGTTGCTGCCTTGCAGCAGGCCGGAGCGCCAAGGCAGCGATCTCCAACCGCAGCCCTGGGAGCGTTTGTCTACGCCAGTAGCTCCACCAGGACCTCAGGCAAACAGCCCATGGGGCCTAATAACGAGATGAAGAAGAAGAGAACAATGGCGGATGATCTAACTGTTAGTTGGTGCAGGCGAGCGAGTGGACAGAGAAGATCGAGCTTGGTGGGGTAATGGGATGGCGTTCTATTTATACGAGTATGATCGACCGAGAAGGAAGATGTGGTGAGAGAGCAGGCGGTGGTGTGGATTCGACTTCAAAGTGCCCGAGAATGAGAGCTCTGAGCTGAGGCATGAGGTGTGAGGTGACTGAATTATATCAAGGAAAGACACCCATCGATGTGGTGGAGGAGATCTCAGCCGGTCCATTGAATGGGATTAATTCTTTGGAGAATTGCTTTGCTGGGTCGTCTATATCTTTTTTAGTGGAAGATTCTTACTACTAGTCAAGAAAATTAATAACAGCAATACTTTTGGACAAGACATTCTCTGGGCCGGGTCAGTGAGTGAAATAATTTTTTTCTGTTACTACTTACTCGGATGAGCTAGCCTAATGCTTGTCTTAATAGCACGGGATCTCGCACTTCCTATGCTTCTTGACGGTACCTTTTGAAAATAGCGGAGTACAAGCTTCCATCTGCCAAACTTTCTTTTTTTAGATTTTTTTTTGTGCCAAACACTGTATTGCCAATTCCGGGGAGAGAGAGAGACTAGACCCGGCCAGAGGGTTTTTTCATTAAGAGAGGAAGACCTTTCTAAAAAAAGCATACTCAAAAATGATCATATTTATAATTACATTCCCATGGCTTTGCAGGATCAAGAGCATATAATTTTTCAAACATGGAAAAACACCATGATATCATACTGAGATTTTGCACATTAGGGAGACGTAAAACAACTTACCAATCAGTCAAAAAGAATTTCGATACGATTTATTTATCAGTATTTTCCTTTGCTACAGTTGTAGCAGATCTGAATCGCATGTGGCTAAGGATGCTATTTTGCTGCTGATGTAGAGATAACACCAGTAACATACCAAGACTCAAGGAGCTTAATCCCTATTGCATAAATAAACACACAGAAAAAAAACTACATTAGAACACCAAAGGGACTATTCAACAATATATGTAAGCATTTACAGAAGGCATATCTCACCATGCAACGTACAGAAGACTGAAGAGAATGATGGGGCATCTTAAAAAAATAGTGAACAAAATGCGATGATCTTTAGTTATAAAAATTATATGTGATAGCATTTTTCATTGTTGATGCAAATAAGTGTTGCCTCTGCTGTGCTCTATCTGGCTTAAAGAATCATAACTTAAAAAGGACATGTACTTTTTTTTATTGTCTTGCAAAAACCAACAAAAAAAAAACAATTATGATCCAGTCACCTGCTGATGCAAACATAGGAAGCAAAATTAAGTCATAAATGGAGGTGTAGCTATACTTCCAAACTGAAACCACTTGAATCTAAGGCCCTGAAATCATCACGAAACTGATTTGGGTTCTAAACTGCATCAGTCATCACCTCCAAAAATTTGTAATTGGAGCTTGCAATCTCAATTCACAATTAACCTGCAGAATCTCCTCTATGTAGAACATTGAAATATGGCTTATCATTTGTATACACAAACAATCTAGGCATACTTGAATGCATCTCCAGAAGTACCATATAAGTGTGCCATAGGAAATCTGGGAACACCTTTTGTTTTAACGAGAACTACTCTTTGGTACTCTTTTTCTAAAAAATTAAGCATGAATCATACAAAGCAACCTTTAAATTAATGAAACAAAAGTATCTGCAAGCACTCAAAAACTATATAGGGTGCAGCGATCTAAGGTAATATTTGCCCAAAGTTCATGGAAGTAAGATTTGATTTTGAAGGAAAAGTTCCTCAGCCGCATACATCAATTATTATACTATGGTTTTCATGCAACATTTCGACTTTATGAAACAGTAGATGAACATAATAATGTGCAACATTTAAGATATTAACTATATATAACAGTATCGTTGTATTTCAGTCCTTTTTTCTAGCTGGGCATTCTACAACTAGCATTTCCAAAAAAAAAAAAACAGAACAACGATTTTGTTAAGGGGGCTGGAGAGGTTAGAAGGTTCTAGTTCCTCGTCCACGACCGGGGTCCAGTGCCGTTGGCGTCCAGAAGGGAGACGTTTACCTGGTGAGATCATCAAGTTGCCAATCAAGAACAACCTATGTTCTGAGTCGGCATTCTGCATCACGTCTGCAACAACTTTCCTTTGCGCAAACAACTTCTACATCCAAACCAAAAACTTCACCAACTCAGGAAGCTCTCATGGTGGACAACAACCCCTGGTATAAGATCTAAACCTACCATATTTTGCAATTAGTAGGGCAAGTACATTGCTACACGTCAGCGGTCTCATAGGTCGTCTAATGCAAGTCTACGTAGGATTTTTATGACGTGGCGGAGAGGGGGAGGTGAGAGAATGAGGTGGTTGTTTCGCGAGGCAACCGCCTCATAGGCTAAATTTAGGACTATGAGACGACTTCCTCACCATTGTACGAGTTGTTGTTGCCATGCAACTCGCAACATTTCTATTTTTCTATTCATAAATTAAGGATTATGCATTATTATGAGACAACATATAAGACAACCCATTGTATGAGTTTACCTGTTATGTCGTCTCAAGATGACATGTCAATGCATTTTTTAGATGACATGACATGGCAATGCATGAGTCCGCCTATTAGACTACACCAATGTACTTGCCCATATATCAACATGTATTAGCTATAATCTATGAGATCGGTCCCCCATATATATAACTAACTGAAATCTCTGACCAACGCGGGCCACTCAAACATTTCTTTTTTCATTCCATCATCCAGATCGGTGCCTTCTGGGCCACTTCCGAAGTTCCTCCTGGGCAAAGAGCTAGCTCAACATCGTTGATTTGTGGCTGAAAGAATTGCCCGAGCTCAAGGTGCATGGAAGAACTAGGCGTAATAACCTGGATGAGGGCTTCACGCATAGTGCCAACAGCTATGACATCCTTTCGGTCTTTACTAATTACTAGTCAGATCAGATCAAGCTAACACATCAGAATATATATACCCAGAGAAGTTCTATTGTTCAAGACAGTGGGGGATAAAATCATACAGGCTTCAGGTACTCAATACTCACAACTACGGTCCACAGTGTGGAATAAATTCCTTCAATGATCGTGGCATTTAAATTAAATTCTAGCTGAGACACAAATAAAACTTCAAATTCTAGCAAAGGACTTGGTATACATAATCATCTTGAAAGCATACAAGGAGCCATCTAAAAATATCAACATAGTTAATCTTTAAATGAATGGGATTTTAGTGCAATATAAACACCATCTACATTTAAACATTACTGTGTGTCAAATACTCAAATCAGAGGCACTCTCTTGATATAATCGTACACTTCTCTTTTAAGGAGGCCGCTGTTGGTTTCAGTAAAGTAAATTTGCGCTGCAGAGGAGGCCTTCCCACTGATGCATATCCTGTTTTTCTGTGAGTCGATTTCCTCTTTGCTCCAGTTGAAACGGTGAAGCATTTTCATAGTTGCTAGAAATTTAGCTTTGGCCATAAGGAACCGTGCAAATTCCACCTCGCCCTTGGTGCCGCTGTAGCCATCCATCTGCACCTTTTCGAGACGCTTATCTAGGCAAGTAATTGTCTTGCCTCCATCAGGAAGTTGCCAGCATTCATCAGCTTCCTCATCATAATACTTGTAATGGGAATACAATTTGAGGCACTGCAATTGTTCACAACGAACCTGAATTAAGTATTGCATTCTATTTTAATTACTAGAATATATAATTGGGATGAAGACAAGCTAAGCTTACCCAAATCTGCAGAAAATTCAAGCAGGGGAATAGGCTTAACATGTGCGCAACCTTGGTCAGTTCTTCACCATAATCGAATTGCATGTGGAGGATGAGCTTTGTCACTATGGGCAGCGCCCATCTCTGCATCAGATGTATATGTGATCAGTCAACCAAAGCTAGGATATACTACTACGTACCCTACCTGAAATGAATGATTGAGAACAGAAATAATATATTTAGCGTGCATGCATACCTCAGTAGTCCGTAAATTGTGAAGCAGGGGCATGCTAAGGGTGACCTCTCGAAGCTTAGGAGGAGCGGCGGGGGGCTGGGTGATGTCTCGTATGTGCCAGAGATCCAGATGCAGGAAGACAATGGACTCCAGATTGAGGGCATCGGCGAAGGAAAGCTCGTCCATGGGGATGTGGGGCCCAATGGACAGGGTGGAGAGGGTTCTGGAGCGGAGCACAAGGCGGCGGAGGCCATGGATCCTGAAGAGCGTGAGGTCCCGCAGCGCGGTGCAGCCATCGAGAATGCGGTGGAGCGAAGCCTCCGAGACGTCGACGTTGGTCAGGTTGAGGGAGTGGAGGCGGGGCAGACCATGGGCATGGCCGGGGGCGGCGGCGACGTCGAGGCGGCAGCCGTGGAGCTCCAGGCACCGAAGATAGTGCTTCGCTAGCTGGAAGAAGGGCACCGTGAGGAAGACCCGGTCGGTGGGGAACAGGACGGTGAGCGCGTCGTGGACGTCGGCCCTTGCTAGGGCTTGGACCCAGGCGTCGTGGTCTTCTCTGGCCCAGGGGCCGCCGAGGATCATCGCGCGGACGCTGCGTATGGGGCCGCGGCGGGAGGAGAGGAGGAGCGAGATGGTCCGGCCCGTGACGGCGTAGAGATCGGAGTCGTCGCAGTCGAGGCTGAGGTCGAGCGGGACCGACTGCCAGATGTGTCGCCAGCGACGGGAGAGCACGGCGGTGCGGGCGCCGGCTTTGTGTGGAAGCAGGGACACTATGGTGCCCAGGATGCAGTCAGGGAGGAGGCTGATCAGATCCGGCGGCAAGGGCTCCGCCGCGGCGGCGGCGGCGGCGGGGGCAGTGCCGCGGCGGCAGTCACGGCGGAGGCCCCGCATAAGATCCATATTGCTGTCTTGATCACTGATCAGTCAGGCCACGATCAGCTATGGCCTTCGTTTATTTGGGTCCCGCGTACAGGACGGACGGAGCAGGTCCTACACGGGCGCATCAGTACATATCATTAGCAATTTAGCATCCGCGTCGGACTCGGACAGTAATGAGGAAATTAGAGATGCCTTCATTTTTAGCATCAGCTATTGCCTATTGCAAGGTAAAAAAAAAAATTGCCTATTGCACACCGAACTTATTCATGGACCCCGAAACTAACCCAACTCTTATTCTTGGCCTACTAAGCTAAGCTCTTACATTTTTCCTCCCATTTCCTCTTATTTTCCAACCGGACCAAAAGTGGATGGCCCTTTTTCAACTATACGAGGACAACACAATGCGTTGAAAGAAGGCCCATCTGCCTTGCACTCCCCTCTCGCAAAATGTAGGATCTTGGACATGCATTTTCTCTTTTGTTCGATTATAGTAAGCCAAGTCTTCAACATGTTAATGTCATGAAGGCCCCGGCGTCTTGTACAACACAATGCGTTGAAGCAATGATGTCATTTTCTCTTTTGTCCGATGAGCTTGGTCGGTCTCTGCTCACACATGCTACTCTAAACAAGGAAGGAGAAGGCGACATCATTACTGTTGTACAAGACGCCGGGGCGGTCGGAGGCCCCGACTACTCATTTGAACCGGAGTAGCCAGAAGAAAGATCGGGCGTGCGTGCTAGACTGCTAGGGTTTGAGGCTTTGAGCCTTCGGGCGGTTGGAGCCTAGACACCATGTCGCCGTGGATTGCGTGGCGGTCACGTGGTAGCAGTCGAAGAACGAACGGCCTAACAAAGGGGCTTTCTACAAAATATAGATTCGATATGTGGATATTTTCATAAAATTTTACATCGTCATCAATAGCCACGATCCAATTGATGGAGGTTTTGCAAACTAGCGTATGTGTATAGCGATTCACAATTAATAATCACAGTAAAAATGTCTGGAGAAGGAATGAAGGGCAGGGCAGCCATGGGCATGGAGGTGAGTCGATCTTCCCTCGTCACCCCTCACCACCACCATGACAGCCATCCTCTACTCCACCTCCATGGCCTCAACCAGTTTGCCATCATGTTGTACTTGCTTGAGCTCAAGCAGACAGCATTCAGAACTTTGAGTCATCATTTGATTTTCGTTTCTTCCTAAAATAGCCATTTCAGGCGATTAAAAAATTCTTCTGCCTATGGTGCTCTAGAGACGTGTGTTGGTTAAAAGTTGTTACATGACAAACAAAATCACTAGCGCCCTGTGGTGTCCGGTCCTATCATTAGGTTTCTGAATTGAGCATCATACGTGCTACAACGTCGATGAAAAAGACTTTGAAGCTTTCATAGCAACACTACTGTTATTTAGTGTTAATTTGTCAAGAATAGTCCAGTCTTTTATGCTGTGATGCGACCTAAGAGAAAAACATTTGGGGCAATAAAAATGAGCCAAGTTATAAGAACAAGCATAAAGCATAACAACTTTGAAAAGGAAAAATTGTTGAAAAGGGGAAAATTGATCACATGATTTTGGCTCGTCGCAAGCCAAAATTATGCCCACGAGATTTTAGCCTAACCCTAGTGCATAAAAAAGCACCTCCTTTGTGGGCAACACTTCTAACCTGTCAATATTTAAAAAAATCTAAGGGGCCAAACACAAAGATATGTCACTGATAATTGGGCTATTTTATAAATGCCATCTACCAAGCAAATGACTCTGATAATATCTATATTGTGTCTCTCTAGCACATGGATACTTATGGCCCATTTCACTCCATCTTGGCCCAAGCCTGCCTCACCTAATATATAAGGCAACCCTAGGGTTTCGAAACGCATAGCCCCTCAACCCCCTTTCTCTCTTCTTCCCTTTCCCTTATCCTCCCCTCTTCCCCCGCCACCGCACTGTTCTTCGAGATCCATCCAAAATCCTCTCCGCCTTGCCCAAGGAGAGATGACAGTGCGCATACAGAGAAGATATGGCGAAGGGCACCGTGTATGCAACGAATAAGATGTGGCGTGTTTTTGCAAGGCCCTAGTATCTGTGCGGAGGCAGTTGCCAGGCGAAATGGAGGAGGGGAAGAGTCATCGCCAAGACAAGGAGGACAAGAGCGGAAAGCAAGACATCATCTAGAGTGGAGGTCGTGTGGAGTTGGATCCTACAACCAAGTCAGAGGTAAGAGAAGGGGGCGAAAAAAGATACCAACGAGGTGCAAATAAGGTAGATATGTATTTTCTTGCCTTTTTAATTGATTTCCACAAGCTAGTGTGTGGAGAATCGTACATGAAAATCACATGTGTTTAACCAGAGGCGGGTGGTCCAAAGGCCTCTTAAAAATTTATTTAATCTCTTTATAAATGTCTTTTATAGTAGCATGACTTCCTTCTTCCAACTTTTGATGCTCAAGATGCGCATGCCCGTGTTGCTGCGTGGGGAGTTCAGGTACGCACATTATCGGTGAAGGTTGGAATTTGCTTCCTCTTCAACATGTATGTGCATTGATTCAATGTCACAACCGTTTCTTTGAGATCTAGGTTAAGGTGCCGTTTCTCTTCCACGAGTTTGGCCAAATTATTTGTTCGGTCCTCATCACACTGGTAAGATATGCTTCATCTTTACTACCATCATCCTTCATATGCAACAAAACTTTAGGATTAGGTTCACCCTATGATGGGCTAGGACTTTTAGTATATGATTTACTGATTTGCACCTCTATTAACATCTGTGATTTAATGAAATACTCTCAAAATAACATCACATATATCCCTTAAGGCTTAATGGCGTCTCATCGGAGCACAATTGATTGGCAAAGCGGTAATCCGTGGATAGATAAATGAGACTTAACATAGTAACATTGTTTTGTGCTTCAATGATAGTGGCCATTTTCTCTTACCCAAAAAAAAAACCCCACTATGTATTATTTGTGTTCGAAAAAAATGTAACCCAATGCTCAAGAGATTTTTTTCTTTCTTTTGCCCATTTGAGCCCAATCTTTCTCTAGTCTAGCCGCATCGAGCGCGCATTCGGAAGCAAGAACACAATTTTCCTGACGATGAGGATCGAGGATCAGAGCGCTGCTCCGCCGTGGCTGCCAGCTCACCAAGCCACCGACCGCCCGCACGGGCCTCTCGCTAGCCATCGGCCCACACACCTCAGCAGTCCACTCCTCCTCCCCTGATTGGTCTGCTACCCCCTCCCACGGATCGCGCCCCCCTAAACAAATCCCCGCCGTCCCTCCCGCCACCATCCAACGGCGCGCACCCCATATCACACGGATCGCTGCCCACCCTGGCCCCGCACCATTCCTGACTCCATCCGCAGCCTATAAAACAGTGCAGCGTCCGGAGCAGCGAAATCCACCCACAAAATCGAATCCCCTCTCGCTCGCTTGCCCCCAAATTCAACCCAATTTCCCCCAAATCCACCATTCCCCAGACCTTCCAGAGATGGACGGCGCCGGCGGCAAGGTGAAGAAGGCGTCGGCGGGGAGGAAGCCCGGCGGCGGGCCGAAGAAGAAGTCCGTGACGCGCTCCGTCAAGGCCGGGCTCCAGTTCCCGGTCGGCCGCATCGGGCGCTACCTCAAGAAGGGACGGTACGCGCAGCGTGTCGGCTCGGGCGCCCCCGTCTACCTCGCCGCCGTCCTCGAGTACCTCGCCGCCGAGGTCCTCGAGCTCGCCGGCAACGCGGCGCGCGACAACAAGAAGAACCGCATCATCCCGCGCCACGTCCTCCTCGCCATCCGCAACGACGAGGAGCTCGGCAGGCTGCTGGCCGGGGTGACCATCGCGCACGGCGGCGTCCTCCCCAACATCAACCCGGTGCTGCTCCCCAAGAAGGCCGCCGAGAAGGCAGAGAAGGCGGCCAAGTCCCCCAAGAAGTCCCCCGCAAAGTCCCCCAAGAAGTAGGCTGCTCGTGGGAGGCGTCGTGTTGCCCCATATGTTCTGTTCTCTGCTTTTGTGTGTATCTAGTGATGCCTGTCGATGTATCGTATGCCATTCGATCTGTGGATCGTAGTTCTAGGTCTGAAATGCTAGTTGTAGTGTTGTGCTGGAATTTCTGTGATATGGGTATTTAATGAGAACAGAGGAAGGGATATGCTTTGTGTCATTGTGCTTGGATCTAGATTTTTGCCCTTCTGTTCTTGTGACTCGAGAGTCTATTTCTAATAGATTGATTTGGGCTGTAGTAAGTTTGTATCTGCAAAATGTGGCTGAATTCAAAGAGTTGAGTTGGATTCAACTTGCTACATTTTGAATTCAACGAGCTGAATTCATTCACCATTTCTCGGAAACAGTTTGATTTATCATTCAATTTACCAATATACAATCTCAAAGCTCAAATCGATCAATCATGGTAACAGACAATTTTCAGCAGCACCGGAACCAGAAGGAACCAGTTCTCCAAACAATGTGAATGGAAGCACAAAAACTAATCCGGACAGCATGAAAGAGCAAATCCCTTGTTTTCATACCCATAACATAGAAATCCCAGCTCACCATATAGCTAGAATTAGACCTGCCTATTTCCAGTTGTTTTAAGTGAAACCCTGTGCTGTAAATTAGTGCCTGTCTTTTGGTGGTGAAAGCTTCATCCTGGTTTCTGTGCCAGGTTGAAGATGAAGTATAAGGTAATCTGCAGTTGTTTCAGTGAAATTCTGTGGTGTAGATAGTTACCAATGTGCTGGTGGACTGGTGGTGAATTGATTGATTAATTTCAATTTCCGCTTCCAAGAGATGCAACTTCAGTCCTGCAGATTGAAGATGAATTCTGCGGTGACGATCTGCTTATGATTTGTGCTTCTCTTCAGTGTCTTCACTAACTTATAAGGCGACAATTTTGCTGGAGGAATCCACCTGCGCCTTAAGACAGACAAATTCAGACTGGTGCCGTTCAGTTGTTTCACTTAAGACAGACAAATTCAGACTGGTGCCGTCCAGTTGTTTCAATGAAATCCTGTGCTGTAGAGAAGACAAATTCAGACTGGTGTCATGGTGTGTCGTCCAGTTTTTCAATGACAATTCTGTGCTGTATGCAGTTACCAATTCGCTGTTGGTGAATCGCAAAGATGAATTCTGAGGCGACAATCTGCTTAGGAATTGTGCCTCTCTTCACCCACTTTTTAAGGCCCTTGCAGCCTGCGTAATCAGCTCTGCCATATATTCCATATATTTCCAGTCATTAGAACAGAACAAATTCAATCTCAACACGAGCAGAACAAATTCAATATCAGAAGATTAATTATATCACAAGGGGAATGAGTATCACGGTGGTACTGATGAAGTACAACATATATAGGCACTGAGGCCAGGAAAGAATATTTTGCCACTCCTCGTGTTACTAGTTTCAACTACTACTGATTCCCTTGATTGAATCTTCATTACTAGCGGTATACATGTCACCAACAAAATAACAATACTAGTGTTTCATAATGTAGCAGTATCTCAGTTTTTCGTCAACATCCATCCTCCAGCTCCCACCGGTGAAAGACATCCTCAAGCAAGCCACCAGTGCAGCATTCAGGCAGCAGCAGTGGCCGCCTACCTCCTCAGGCCCTCGACGATGTAGGTAGCATACAGATCCCTGTGTAAGAACAGCGTATTGCCGTGATGTTAGTTGAGAAGAACACATTTTGGACAAACCACCATCACAAGCATGGTCTGGATTTTCTTTTTCAAGAGGTACAATCAACTTACATAGAGTGTTGTATGGCTTCATAAGCAGCGGTTGCGGGCAAAAAGTCATTCACAGCAACCTCCTTGTTCTCATTCTTCTTGTCTGTAGGCTCCGGTTAAAGAAAGCATTTAATCTAAGAGGTGGCAAGTATTTGCATGTCTTTGAGATTGAGTTAGACATCTAGCAGTTTAAAACATGATAAGAGTTCAATAGTTAGTTGCTCAAAAAATGGCAAATTCATTTGGAATGGAAATGCAGAAACGCCAACGATGCGCTACTATTGTTAAAGAGTACATCATGCTGGCGTCTAGGATGATTTTGCAAAGTAGTATGTTGCAGATAAGTTAGGAGAATTTTCCCAAGTATGATGAAAACATTAATTGCAGTCAGTAGATTCTTATCTAGCATAACTAAATACTGAACGAATGAATATAAAAGGATACAGTCCTCAAAGAAGCGCCTGATTTCAGCCAAGCGGTGAGGTGGGAGCTCCTTGATATCATTGTAGTGCTTGTATTCAGGATCATCAGCGCACACAGCAATGATCTTGTCATCAGCCTCTCCCTGATCAATCATAGGCATAAGGCCGATGGCCTTTGCACGTAGGAAACAGCCTGGAATAACTGGCTCCTGCACACACACAAAAGTAACATTCGATAAACATCTTTTCTTAAACATATGCAGAAATGAGAGACGGTAGTATTTGTAAATGCAAGATGCCTCTAGAACACTGCTAGTTATTTCAACTTATTCCTACAATTGCCTGGAAAAAACATGAATCTAACAATTTGAAATACACACAGCAGAAACTTAAGACATACCTGCATTATAACCAGCACATCCAGAGGATCACTGTCATCACAAAGTGTACGAGGAATGAATCCGTAGTTGTGAGGGTACACAACTGATGAATACAGGACACGGTCCACCTGCACAATTCAAATATAAAATATGACACACTAGAACTGAAAAGGAATATAGGTTCAAAATAATAAGTGTGACAAATGACATTGCTTTACCTTTATCAGTCCAGTTTTCTTGTCAAGTTCATATTTCACCTTGCTGCCCCTGGGTATCTCAATGACCTGGAAAAGAAATAGGACCCACTTCAATGAGTCTTTCTATAATATTGAGCATGCATTAGAAAGAGACAACTGACACATGTTCAGAAGAAAACTTAGTTCTAAATGCCAGGGAGTCCTTTTGTGTTTTTCTCCAAGAAAAGACAAAACATTGTACTATTGAAGTGAACATATCACAAAACTAAGATCAATTGTGATCAGTCAAGAATGATAGTATGGACTTACACAGTTGAATATGGTTGGTGCACCAGGACCTGCATCATGAAGTCAAGAAACATAAGTTTGTGATGAAAAATAGTAGACAAACTGACAGCTTGACAAGATGAGTAGAATACCAATCTCAAGATCATGCCAAGGATGAGCAGCAACAGATCTCCTGGACATGGATGACAGTATTCTTTCATTTAAAGCAGGAACCTTTTGGAATGAGCCTCCCTCCTTCTTCACAGCTTCTACAGCGGGAGCCATCGAAACAACCTGGCAAGGATAAAAGGGGAAAAAGTCCAGGTAAACTGATTTGAATTGGTCTTCCTGGAAGAACAATGTGCTCTGAAGGCATATCCCAACATTGACTGCACTAGGTAACATGGTCCAACACTGATGATTATGATAGGAAGCATTGCTTAGATCGCGTGTCTCATTACCATAAATATCTCAACCAAAATTAAGCCACCTAAAAGCAGGGAGTCACAACCTTCACAGAATCATGAATCAGGGGAGACAAAACCAAACTGAGGAAGCAAGCAGATGGATGTCACTGTCTATCCTGTTCTGTTTAATTAGATTAATATTTAACAGATATAAACAGATGATTCTTCATGTTTACCCCTTTTTTGTGTGATGGTTAAAAAGAAAAATAGATAATAGCACGAGTGAATATGTGATGAGAGGCACTTTTGGCGCCTAACCCCCATGCATGCATCCATGCAGACTGTGTGTCCATCAGGCCATCACAAATGGAATGGGCAAACCAACTAGTAACAGATCGAAACGCATGGTGTACAGCACAGCCAAACACCAAGAGATTAGAGAATCTGCAATAGGTCGATGCTGGGAGTCCAACAAGAGTTATTCATGATGTGCTATATTGGCAATTGGGAAAGTGAAATAGCACTGTTGTATATGCAATTGCGCAGGCAGGCAGCTGTAATGCATCCATGTATGCAGGGGAATAGATGGTAACTGGGTGCAACCTTGTAATTGGAGGTGACGAGCGAAAGGTGCACGCTGTGATAGTTGTGTATGAGAAACGACTTGGCTGTGTCAGCAGGCACCCTAAAACTAGCAGAGAGGAGCCTGATTGCGTGTATGATGACGTCGTAAGTCTTGCATATATTGTGAAAATAAATTGCGAAACGAAAACAAGAGAATACGCCTACGTGGTGCTACAGAGGAACAAAATTGCGCCTACTATTTATAGGCCTGGAATCGCTGCAGCAGTATATTGTTGAGGCTTGGAGACTTTTTAGTACAGAGGGAGTATTCCCTCGTAACCAATGACGCACACGCGATCTGAATGAGTATGCAGGTTTTGTTTCCCCTATATTTACGAACAGGTCAATCTCGTATGAGTCAGTCAGAGTCAAATTTTAATACCTTTCTAAATTCACCACACAACGAGATCGAGAAAGGAGAAGGCCGAGTCGCGCGTTCGGGGACGAGAATCTGTCCCGGCGCCAACTCAACAGGGATTACACAGCAGCAAAAAAAAAAATTAAGAAAAACGCTTTGTGAGCAGTAAATCGCACGCAACTGTAACAAGTAGTAATCGGCGAGGGAGGCGGGCGGTATCCACGAACCGAAGGATTCGAAACCGTATATATGCACAGGAACAGACGCAAAAACGAAATGGGGATCTATGTATCTAATAGAGCCTAGAGGTGTTGCAGAGGTTGTGGAGCGCAGAGGAGGAGGAGGAGGAAGGGAAGGGGAGAAGAAGAAGAAGGCGTAGTACACACCTGAGGCGCAGATCCAAATCTGGAGCGGCGACGGGGGCGTGGAGGAGGGCACGAAGCAAACCCTAGAAGGCAGACCACGGGACGGGGATGGGAGAAGAGGGAGGAGCTCTGCCGCGCTTTTAAAGAGGAGGCGGAGGCGGCCGGTGCAGAGCCGAGCAGAGGAGACCGACAGAGAGAGAGGGGACGGGAACGGTGTACTTCCCGCTTCTTCGGCCTCGCACTTTTGCGCGTTTAAAGCCACGCCCCCGTTGGCCTGGCTCGTCCTGTTTGTTTCTTTACTACTACCAGAACTCGAGGAAGAAGAAGCCCCACCGTTTCGCGTAATCGCATCGAGGCCCCTGGGCCGTGCCTACCGGCTAGGACCCATCCGTGGTTTCAGCAGAGGACGAGGGGGGTTCCGGTGAGAGTTTTAGTTTAGCGGGAGGAGGGTATCGGTGCCGGCGGAAATGCGCACATTTCTCGATCCCCCTCCACGTGGCGCGGCCGCTCGGTCTGGATAGTGGGCCCGGCAGGTGGTGGGGGATTGGTGGATCGGAGCCGTCGGGGTGGGGGATCGGAGGGTGGGAGCGCGTCGGTGGGGACGTGCGCGCCGGCAAAATGGCACTGCCTCCGCGCGGGAGGAATCCGATTCCGGTGCTCGGCTGGCGTGGAAGCGACGCCTCATCCATCCATCATCGGCCGCTGCAGTGGCACCAGCTCAACCCACGACCATTTCTCATTTTCATGATTTGATTATCATACCCGTGCGGTGCGTTCAGAAAAGCAAAAAAAATAAAAAAAAGAGAGAAATGGATGGGAGAAAAAAAGGGAAGAGCAGAGGGGTGCGGTGTGGATGGAAGCTGGCGTGGCGCATTCGGCGTGCCAAACCAGCGTCGCCCTCGCCTGGCCTGTCGCGTGTTCGCCGCAAGGGGAAGGGGACCTTCAACTAGCTCGAGTCCAGGGTGTCGGTCGCACGTCGGTGGCCGCGCCGGAGCAACAGCTGCAGCTGCCGCCCGGTGGAGGCGCCACCTGACCAGACGTGATGGGTCCCCGGCAGCGGTGACCAGATCTTGCTTGCTTGCCAGTTGCTACCGTCGTCCTCCCGAAACGTACCAACCTTCCACACGGGCACACGGCAGAACGATCGATCGATCACAAATGTATCGGAGCGGAGCCAAGTCATATCCAACGCGGGACAAGAAGGAAGAAGCGGTCCGGTCTTTGTTCTGCGTAATAATCGCCCGAGTCCGGAATCCAAGGGAAAATTGGCATTGACATTGGTGCTGCTTGCGTCCAATCCCAAGCCGAGCCAGCGTGCACGGTGCACGCACAAGCGCAACAAGGACCATCAAGGGAAAATTGACATTGACATTGGGGCTGCTCTGCTCGCTTGGGCCTTTTGATTTGCCTCACCACCACACAGCCCGCTTGTGGCGAGCTTTTTCACGCCACAGTCGCCATGGGAACCGCACAAGTAAAAACTGTAGTGGCGGCCACATCACAAGCCAAGCACCCAATCACCAACCTTTTTTCTTTTTCGTGGTTGCTTAGCTTTACCTTATGGTGAACGTACGTGGCTCAGAAGCAAACAGCAGCTCCTTAAGCTGCGACGGGCAACGGCTCCTGTGGATGGACAGCAGGCTATATCCATTGCAGCAACAGTGTCCACTAGTTAATCTCGCGCAGCGGCAGCCAGAATAAGCTCATCCCAATTTACGGCTGACGGCTACAGCCGCCTGCTGGAACGGAACGATATTATCAATGGCCCGTGGTTGGCGCGTGCCACCCACCATACGCGTCTCCATCCACCGCGCCGTGCCCGCTGGCTCCAAGGACTTTGGCCTCTGTCCTACGCTACGCATGCAGCACCCCCGCTACGCTACCCAAGGACTTTGGCCTTTATTTTTCTTTTCTCCTTCTCATTCTTTTATTCGATAAAATACTAAAATAGAATAAATTGTCGTCTACAAGTAGTAGCAGCAGCTACGACTTGCACCTTATTTTTCTCTTCTCCGGAGCTGTCACCAACCTAGTACAGTAGTCAGTACTACGAGTCTGGAGTCTAGAAGAAAATTTTCTCTAAAAAGCCTGATAAACTAGCTTACGCTGATGGCATATCCCAGTAATATCCGACCGAATCTTCTTCCTCCTCTTCGGTCGCCGGTCAAATGTCAATGCCAGGCTGCAGAGCCAGGCCGTGCGTTGCATTGCATGGGGCGCACGCCACGCTCTCTCTCTCTCTCAAGAACAGCAGGGACGCACGCCCTGTGAGTGAGGGTGAGGTTGTGACAAATGAACAGCCGCTATTAGCAAAAAAGAGGGCTACCCGTTTCAAAGCCTGTCCTTTTATCAGGAAACAGAAATGGCCTCTTGGTTTGACGACGTCGTCAGGAGGCCGAATTATTAACTGCTCCTCTTGACGCGCTGTTTATATCGCCAAACAGTAGGTTGTGGATGCTTCCAAAGCCTGCTGGTTAGGTCTTGTCCAATAGTGACTGTTCATCGACTCTTTGCTAGCTTTTAAATTGTTTAATCGATGAATAGTGTCAAGACAGTACAGAAGTGACTTGACTCTTTGCAAATTGGTTGATTCTTTGCTAACTCTTAGCCGTCTTATATTCATTGAAGAGTGTAAAAGTAATGTGACCGGCTCTTGAACAAGAGCCGGCCACATCAAAAGATGCACTGTTCAATGAATAGAAAATGCTATGAGCTAGCTCAGAGCTGGCAAAGAGCCAACACAATGTATTGTTTTGGTACTATTTTGACACTGTTCATCGATTAATCAATTTAAGAGTTAGCAAATAGTGCCTTGTTGGAGAAGGCCTAACCAAGCTTGTTTTACGGTGTCATACAGGTTAGGTAACAATGGAATACTTACTGGTCTACGGTATGTACTATGTTAGTAACAGGCATGGTGGATTGATTCGTGGCTGGCACGCGTCTCCATCGGCGCCGCTGACTTTGACCTCATCTAGTATGCATCCCCATTTCCTTGCATTGGACTCGGGACAACCCAGCAGCCTAATTTTTCATTTGCTTACGATTAGTTTTTATATTCTACTGGCCCATACAGGACTACTACCTTTAGCTGTCAGCAGCCTATAAGATAGTTTTTCAAAACCTATGAGCACCCAAAAAACATATACTCGTACATTTTCTTTTTTCCTATGAGTTAAACTATCTCAACTTTGATCAAACATATACAGAAGGTCACTATTATTTATGATACAAGATATTTATAATTAGAATTGTCATAGAATATATATTTATATTTAGAATAATAAAAGTTAAGAATATTTTTTTATCAATTTAGTCGGATCTAAGTAAATTTGACTAAGACTAAATCTAGAATTGCAGGTCTTCCAAAGGTACTCTAACTAGTAACTATGTTTAAAAGTACTACTCACTTTTGGTTTACAGCTATCAGGTGGCAATAAAAGAAAGAGGCTATCCACAAGCATTTTTTATTACCACTTTATATGGGCGCCAAGTCATATGCTGGAAATATCCCACCCGCATCTTCTAAACTTTTTTTTACGTCTCTCATCTAGGCAGAGTTGTAGTATCTATTCATACACATACACGTAATAAAGAAAGAAGCTATCCACCAGGCACCAGCATATATATTTTTCTTTAATGCCCACTATATGCGCGCGCCAAGTCATATGCTGGAAATATCCCGCCGCATCTTCATAACTGCGCAAAGTACACCTCACCAAATCACGGCACGCAAAGAGGAAAAATCTCGCGACGCCGTTTGTTCAGAAACGTCCTAGTCATCAACTTCAATTCATCTCATGCAAAAACAAGCCAAAGTCACCATTGTCCTTAGGCCATGTGCCTTACACAAGCGTGACGACGACGAAGACCTTTATGAAACATATTGGGCCTACCAAACCTATGGATGATGCGCTGTCCAAATGTTTATTGTGGGCTTCCATGGAAGGAACGGGCGGGCCACCACGAACAACATGTAAAAGCCTCACGGGCCGGCACTTCCAGTTTCATTTGTTTGCTGCAAACTTTCTGCACAGGCAGGCGCAGCCCACTCGCCACTATGTTTCTCCTTTGCAAATAGTACCTTAGCGTTTCGAAAGGGGAAAAAAATTCTCCTAGATAATTGTTAACTCTAACCTGTTATTTTCCCCCTCTGGATCGTAGAGCACTGGGCCAAGATTTTGAACTGAAGAACTCAGAGATGTCTCCAACCGTTTTTGGAGTGTACAAGTTGCGATTGTAGCTCTGTATTGTCGCTATTTGTTGGTTTTGCAATGCTATTGACATTCGGATATTTTCTTTCATACGATTTTTCTCTTTGACTCAATCTTCACCATCCTCATTTATTCGAATTGACCTCGTACAGAATCCTATGATTTTGACTCTACTTAAAAAGCACTGATCCGATTTAGAATATAGGATTTCCTTTTCTTTTTTCCTGATGAACTATATACTCCATTGACTATTAACCAGCTGAAATCAGGAGAACTTCATTGGTGAACTACTGTAATCTTCCACTGACTACCTAAGCTACCTCCTTGAATACAGCAGCCCTCCATGACCCATGCTCACAAGTTTCTCGATTCCGTTGCCAAAGGAAGAAAGAGAAGGAAAAAAAAAGACAAAAAAGACGGAGAGAGAGCAGGAAAAGGAGCTCTCCTATACCTCTACATCCTACGGGCATGCAGCGTAGCTGCGTATAACAAGAAGGAAAAAAAAAACATTCTTCCCAACAAGACACCCTGAAAAAGCCTGCGCTTTCCCAAGGAGAATGTCTCCCTCGCAGAGTTCCCTTAGCTCTGTCGATGTCCCACGCATGCCCAGTGGGCAATGGCAGCCAATCATGCATGAGGACGCACGGTCCCTTTCCGTGCCTCGGGCACCTCGTCTCCGTCGTCCCCGTGGCAGTGGGACGCGCCATTCTTTCCGCGCTGTCAGAGCAACGCATACTCTCTGCATGATGCATGTCCGTGCGCCGCCGCGGTGGCTTCCGTGCCGTCCAGACATCGCCTCGATCCCTGCTGCTCGATCCCGCTCTCGTCGTCGCCACGACCATGGCCGTCGGCCCATCTCGATCATCGATCAGCTGCCATTGTCCTCGCGACGCATGCTGCATGCACGTCCGGGCTCGTCAGAACCTCGAGGAGTGCGTCGGGCAAGCCCGCGCCGCCAGGAGCATCTCCTCGGCTTCCACGACGGCGCGTCGCGGTGGGGCTACTGCCCCGCCGCCGCCGGCGACGGCGGCCCTGGGTGGCATGCTGCCTCGCCGCCGGAAGCCGCGCGTCGCCGCCGACGAGGACGGCGGCTTGTTGCCGGCGGCGTGGAGGCGCGCGGAGAAGAGGGAGCTGACGGGGCGGTGGTCGGAGAAGCGCGACTCGCCGCGCGCGTACCAGTGCTGGTCCATCCCCTCGCCGCGCCACAGGATGCGGTCGCACCTGCACGAGTATAATTCAATCAATCAACACATCACGCGTGAGCCAAAGCTGCCGGCCGGGCCATCGACACAGGGTGATTTGTAAAAGATTAATGAGCCGCTGTCACAGTTGATTCCTTTGGTAACCACTCCTACGTGCGTGCATGCGTAAAGCAGCTAGCTTCCCTATGCTCCAGCAAGCAGTATCATGCTACAACAGGAGGCAACAACTGATGCATGAGACCTGCCGGGGCTCGACAAGGACTGGTCACCGTCGAGCCTAAGCTACTCTGCCTAGGCTTGTTAACTCCAATGGACGATCATTACTGACGGAGAGCTGAATCCAGAGCATCTGGTCGTGACAAAACGCTAAACAACTTGAGATTCCAATGTTTGGTCGTCCTGAACTCGACCTCGTGTCGTCCAGGGACGGTGGCAAGTCTAGGCCAACATTTGTACTAAGCTAGAAACTACGTTTCGTGGCAAGATCTGTGATCGATGGGTGATTGGAGATGGTGGCAGAAAACATGGGGTAAGGTTAAGTCAAAACCAAACAAGGCAAGTTCTTAGACCTCACATGATCAGCAAATGCAATGCATGTTGTGATGTGGTTACGGTCTAATCTGCAGTGCAGGGATCATGCGCGCATAGTGATCGACCGTACGCGCACGACCTTATGACATTCTAGCTGCATCACGATGAACGATCATGTCCATGTCACCATGTGACCCCTAATCGTTCCTAGCTAGAAGCCACTCTGATTACCCTCGGGTCAGTACGTGGTGATTAATTAGCATGGGATGACGATGAGGTAGTAATAGTATAGCAGTGTGGATGGAGTATTTACCATGCCGGCGTGCGCTTCTTCTCCCGGGAGCCGGAGGAGCCGAGGCTCATGGCGTAGGCGTCGGAGTCGGCCAGGTACTTGTACGTGGGCGGGAAGCGAATGCGGCCTTCCTCCCACCCGGCGAACACGCGCCCTGCCCGCTGCTCCGTCCGCAGCTGGTCCCTCTCCAGCAGCGCCGGCCAGTCCTTCCGCTCCAGCAGCTCCCGAGTCTCGCCGCCGCCGCCGTTGCTCGTCAGGCGGTAGTTGAGATCTCCGAGCCATATCACCTTGCTGCACGTCCATCCATTGATCCATTCATCAATGATCAGTCACGGTTAATTCAGTTTCCGTATTAGATTGTTCGATTAGTCTCAAGCTCCGATCCAAGATGATCAGATCGGTGATCCTTACTCGTGCTCCAGTATGGTCTCCGGCGACAGCGCCGCCGGCTGCCGAGGGAACCGTAGTGGCCGGATGCTCTGCTGCTGCGTGAACCTCGTCCGCTTGAGGATCTCGGCGACGTCGCTGTTTCGGCGAACCTCGTCGCCATCCTTCTCGCCGGACGCAAGGTGCGTGCACACGAAGCACAGCGCCGCGCCGCCGCGCAGCGTCAGGCTCACCGAGATGGAGCCCTGCACGCGTCGATCGAAAAAGAAAACTCAGATAGTTAGAGCCTGAATTTCGTCTTTGTAATCAGCAGCAGCTGATGACAACACATTAATTTCGATCAATCACGGACACTGAATGATGGATGGATGGATCATCACCTTGTTCCCCCATGTATCCCATGATGCCTCTGCCGACGCACGAGACTCTGAGGCCGGTGACGCAGGGGAGGAGGTCGGCACGGACCCAGACGCAGAGGAAGATTCCGACCATCTGCTTGCTAGCGGCCAGCCTGTACCCGTGCTGCCCTCGCCGCCGGCCGAAGTCACCGGCATCCTCCTCCTCCTCGCTGCTCGACTCCGGGTTCGACGTCGACGGCTCGCTGGCGTCGTCGTCCGGCTCCGACGCCGTGCTCATCCTGCTGTCCTCCGCCGCCAGCAGGTCCGAGAAGCTCACCCGGCCGTCCGAGTGGAACAAGCCGTGGCTTCTCCTGCTCTCCGGCGAGGAGGACGACGAAGGGTTCAGGGCACGCCGGATGAGGTCCAGCCACTGGCTGGCGGGCCCCTTGTCCTCGGCGCCGAGCACGTTCCCGGCGTTCAGCGGTACGATCTCCTGGAAGCTGCAGCGGATGGACGATCAATTTCAGTACACTGAAAATTAACTTCCTCCACAAATATGCAGACATAATTACTACTTTTGGATTCACAGTAAAAAAATGTTGGTCAAAGGAAACACATCATAATAGCAGTATATTTTTTACTGTTTGTTCATGCTATTCCAGACCAGACAATAACCCAAATGCATTTCCTATGCATTGCGAGCACTCATGGCGTCTGAAAGGGCGATAGAAAACTAGTACTATGATTAGCTCCAGAAATTAACGCAAACGAACACTGAAACCCATGACCATGAATGACCTGCTCTCCTACACTGAAATTAAGCAGATGATGCCATGATTGCAGCCACCATGGGCTCGCACTGAAATCCACACGAGATCTGCCAATTCCTATGACAGTGTCTCATGATTGCCATCAGTGGGGAGCTTCTTCCTGGCAAGCAGGAATCATGTTGCCCTCGACTAGCTGAACCATTCCTGGCTGCCTCTGTCAGAATTCAGGAATCTCCATAGCAAACGCATGCTCGTCTTCAGAAATGAGTAGTACGTGCTGGTAGTGTATGATTTTACTCAGTACTAGCTATGCTAATTACCTAATTAAGTACACACGACACGAGTGTACAAGAACCAGTACGTACACAAGTACAGATACGTACCCAAGAACGTAGATGTGAGGAGAGGAGGCAGCAGGGCCGTCGACGAGCCAGTCAGAGAGATCCAGCCCTCCATGCGGCGCTCTGCCTCCAACGTTCCATGTCCCAACGAAATCCTGAAGAAGATGAACATGAAGCAGTTACAGTTACCGAATACTACTAATATAATTTCGTATAAGAACATATACAGGGTTAGATAGGGAATAGACTTTTCTTCTTAAAAGAATCTAAGCAGCAGCATCATTAGCCACAGCTAAGCAAGATTAGACAATCGCCACTACTACGTACTGCTGCAACCACTGTCCCTCTATACTATAGATAAATTTCAAAGGGAAGAAATAAGAACAACTAAGGTCGGCAGTCCCAAAGTATTCCCAGGCCGTAGCCACTGTTCTTATCCAGTCACAACTCACAACCACAACCACCTACTCGACGAAATCGTATGAACTCAACGCAATTTGACTTCTGAACATGAGCTGGGTTCACTGACTCACGGCAACATGTTGACATGACATCAATATTTCAATGATTTTTCTTTTTTTAAAAAAATCCACAGAAACAAACAGAACCTCTTGTTTCTGTTTCCCCCATACTCTGAGATACGCCTTGGTCTGATTGCAGATAAAAATACGGCAGTTTCCATCACCATACGTAAGCTCAAGTGCTGAGGCGCCTCCAGCTCACTCACCTGAGTTCCTTAGGAGGCCGCCACGACGAGGTCGGCGCCGGGGAGCCATACCGGGGAGGCGGAGGCGGCCGCAGATTCTCAGAGCTCTCCACCAGCCAGCCACCTGGAGAGACGACGTCCATGGTGCATGGGCACCAAACAAAACAAAGCCATGAGGAAAGATTCAAACCGAATTCTGTAGATTTAAAACATACTACAAGCAACATGTATCTCTAGTTTTTACATTCTCTTTTATTTCTAACATAAGATTGAAACTACGTACTGTAATTTCTGTAAAAGCGTCGCAGCTACTCTGCCTGTACTCTGTACTCTGTAAAGGTCATTGTACTTGTAAGAACAGTAGCCGTGCCGGGTCGTCTCTTTCGTCTAATTTTTTTTTTAAGATAAAATTGTAGGAATAGCTGCCTGGTGAAAAGGTTGCAATGTCATACCTGACAGGTCTGTCCTTGTGAGAAGGCTGCTATCTCTGTCGGAGCAGCTCTTCCTCCTAATCATCTCCTGATGCTGGCCTCCAAAGCTCTCGTCTAGTCAGTCAAACGCATCAAAGTTGAAGAAGAAAAATCAGAAGATTTGAGCGGGAAAGTAAAATTGAGACGTAGGAGATGAAAAGTTTAGCTGGACTTACCGATGCAGTCCGAATGGAACTCCGAATTCTTCAGGTTGAGCCATTTCTTCATCACCGTCTTCGTCTTGGGCCACGAAGACGACTATAAGAAAAAAAGAAGAGGGGAAAGTTTCACAGCCAGCCAACCATCTCCACAAAGTCGAATTTTCTTTCGAATACGTTTACAAAGAATGAAGAAACAGCAGGAAATGGTGGTAGACCAAAGCTCGTTCCCCGACCAACCTTTGACATTGTCGGATTCCTTGGTCTTCATGGTTCACCTCCTGAGGGAATTGTTCTTTTCTCTGTCAAAAAAAAAAAAAAAGGTCATGTGATCAGAGACCCAGCAGAGAAGAATATAATAGCGTGTATAAAGGAAGCTCAACACGGCCAAGCGGATCTCCTACTCCTTCGGTGTTTAGGTGTAAAGCATGTCGTAAAGCGCAACTAAATCTCAAGTAGTTTAAAGGAAATGAATGCGAGGAAGCTGCGAGCTAGTGCGCTGCGCAGCTGGAGCTGCCGAACCGGAAGAGTAAACTAGGTTCAACGGCCAGAAGATGGAGGAGAAAGAAAAAAAAAACAAAGCAGGGTGGGCGGTGCACATGTTTGTCGCCAACAATCTAATCTAGTTTGACAAACATTCAACAAATCCACTCGCATTGAGAAACTCAGAACTGAGAGTCAAAAGGGAAAGCTTTCTGAGAAATCAACCATGGATCTGAACGAAATCGAAATGGAAGGGAAGGAGCTCTAATCGATTAGCCAAGATGGAGAAAGGCGGGCTTCTTTATCTTTCCACAACGTGCAAACTCATGAGATGGGAATGGTGGCCGGAGGCGTGGAGCAACAACGGCGAGGATTTGGAGCTGCCTACAGCCGGTTCATGGCCATGGACCCATGGTTCTCCAGGCAAGAACAGAGCAAGTTTGTACTGCAGGAATGGAGAAGGACGCAGCTCGAGAGGACCACTCACCTTGATGATCTATACGCAGCCAACTGGAAGGGAGGAGAGGAAGAAGCTCTTGGGAGTCCTCTCTGCGCAGGGGAAGGGAAATGGGGAGTCTCGGAGCCCGGAGCGGTTGCTGATGAACTAGTTCTATAACCGAAGACAAAAGGCGTGGGAGAGAGCCAGAGGTGGGAGAAGAGGGAAGCCAAGCGTGGACTGGAGGGGCTGGATGCTGCCTTTATAGGTGTGTCCCTGCCTGCCAAATGGGCCGCGCTGCAACCGTTTGGGCCACGTTCCCGGTCCACTCTGACCCTGCATGTGGGCCCCGCATGCAAAAACTCAACAAATGTTGAGAAACAAGCATGACCATGAAGAAAGGTTTTATATTTTCCTCTATTCTTACGGTTGAATATATATAGGTGCAAAATCAACCACAAAAGTAAGGGAAAGAAACCACAATGCCCGTGAGCATACGCATGAACAATGAAAATCATATATAAAATTTGTGGTATAAAATCATGTTTAGCGCATAAAAATCATGTCTAGGGCATGAGCACCTGCGTTGTTGCGCTAAGCGGACCACAATAAAAGCATTCCACATTGTGTCGTGGTGACTTGCTCACCCTTCTTCTTCCCTTTTTTTGTTACGCATTTGGGGTTCCTAAATTATACCAATCCAGATATGTTATGCTTGCTTGCCTTTCCTTTTCAACCAGAAAGTAGTGAATTATTTTTCCTACACTGCTTTCATTTACTCGCTCATGCATGCCAATTTTGAACGCGGGTTGATGGAAACCACCAAAAGGGGAAGCACGAGAAACCTTATGCTTTCCTCTGCCGTTTGTTGGCAAGAATGAGATTATTATTCCCCACTTGGCAAAGCGAACGAAAGGAAGAGAGTTTTAATTTTGACCATGGAAATTGGGAAAAAACACTTCTACTAGGAGTTGAAAGGCTTGACAATTTCAGCAGGGACAGGGATACGAAAACATTCACCAAATGAAGAAAGTGATGCAAAATTCAAATAAGAAATAATATCATCCGGATCATACAAAAGATTATCATCAGCCCGACGAGGTTGATTTGATACCGGTAATAAACATAGGGTAGCCATCTTACTGTTACTAATTGGAGGCTCCTTTCGAGGGCTCCAGGTGATGCCACCTAGGATCCTAGGTGGACAACCTAAAAAATAGAGAAATCCTAGAAATTCTCTCAAAAAAACAAAACATCCACCTAGGATCCTATGTGGACACTAATATATTTTATTTAATAATTATCCATTACAACTATAAATATGAAGTAGCCCCTATGTATGTTATACCCCTACAATTCTGAATCTAGATTATACGATATTATTATAAAAATCTTAGATTCACCAATATAAATTCATAAATTACTATTTCTACTCATTATAAACATTGTTGCGCGCCATGAAATATGTATGAGAGAAGACAACAAGAATACACATTTTTATATTATTTATATAGCTTAAACAACATAAAAACACACATACAGAGGTGTGATACTATGTGAAAAAATGTGTGACTAAAGCTAAGAAGTTTGCTACGGTACTCTAAAAATAACTATGAGATGGTCACAATGGCCACAATGATATAGCCATCAATTTAATTAGATCAGATGGTCACGATGATATACTAACTCTTAGGGGTATAGATAATTTTTATATTTATATGCTTTCAATTAAAAATACTAGAAAATCTGAATGTTTTTTCTCTCTATTAATGATGCTTCATCTTTTTTTCTCTCTACGTGTACATGACATGGTCATTTATTTTCATCCAAAATCTGAACATTTTTATTGTCTACAGTGATCTGACATGACCACTTTTTGTCCATAATACAAACCTGAACTTGATGTGTACATGACAAGAAGACGTGGAAACAAAAACCAAAATCATGTTTGTGCATACATGCATGTATGAGGTTGGCGGTAGTTAAGTAGGCGATTAATAAGTGGTTCATACTTTTCTAATTGATTTTTTCTCTCAATGTCTATCATGGTCCATATTTTGTTTAAAATCTTACCTCTTAAAGGTTAAAGAGGTGTAATCGCTAAACTGAATCTAAGAATATATATTATAAGAAATCATAAGATGCACCAATATAAAATTCTAAATTACTATTTCTATTATTAAATAATATTATTGTGTCATACTAATGTATGAGAGAGAGGACATAAGGATAAATTTTTTATATTGTTTCACATAGCTCAAACAATAACAACACATATGGAGGTGTGATGTTATGTGAAAAATTATGACTAAGGTAAACATATCGTAATTAGATAATAATAATAATTAATATATAACTATGTATCTTTAAGAGTATGGTGTTTGAAATATTTAATAGATGAAAAGATAGAGTGCTATAGATAATTATAATTATTAGCATAATTTTTTATTTTATATTAATTCTAATTAGCCCGTGGCGGGCAGCACGGGTTGATAGGCTAGTACATCCTAAATCTGGCTAAGCCAATCACAAAAGGAACGATGTATCTCATTCATCATCCTTCTAGAAAAGTAAAGTGGTGAGTAATTCAAATGATGGGACTCAACTCGTGACATGCAGGGACGGATCTACCAAGGGGCTAGAAGCCCTTCTACATTGTCCTACATACCTTGGGATCTCTCTCCACCTCAACTTTTAGGGCACTATGGTATGGGTTGAAGAATGGGAAGCTCCAAGGTTTGAAGAAGATGGAGAGGAAAGAGACGGAGTAGATGAGAAAAATCACCCCCTTAATATTTTCTCCATCCGCCACTGTCTTGATAAAAAAAAAAAACAGAAACACGACGATGTCGCTCGAATTCACCATCGTGAGATCCTTATTAACGCGGTTATAATACTTTTTTATGAAAGCATTTTACTCGTTTTAATAAAAGAAACTCGGGTAGGCAGACGAAGG
>JACEFO010002305.1:600000-789558 GCA_015342445.1 Digitaria exilis
ATATCCATAGTCTCTCAAGGTTTGCTTCATCCACAAGAGTTGTGCACAACAAGCACCGGCGGCAACATATTCCGCTTCCGATGTGGATAAAGCTACAGAGTTTTGTTTCTTAGAGCTCCAAGACACCAAGGACCTACCAAGAAATTGACAAGTCCCCGATGTACTCTTTCTATCTATTTTGCAACCGGCATAATCCGAATCGGAATATCCAAATAGATCGAAAGTGGAGCCCTTGGGATACCATAAGCCAAGGTTAGGTGTGTGTACTAAATACCTCAAAATTCTCTTAACGGCCTTAAGGTGACATTCCTTAGGGTTGGCTTGATATCGAGCACACATGCACACACTAAGCATTATATCGGGTCTAGATGCACAAAGGTAAAGCAAAGATCCAATCATGGAACGATATACCTTTTGATCCACCGATTTAACTTTCTCATCAAGATCAACATTTCCTTTGCTTGGCATGGGAGTCTTCATGGGCTTTGCACTTGTCATGCCAAACTTCTTGATCATATCATTTATATACTTGGTTTGGCATATAAATGTTCCTTCCTTCAATTGCTTGACTTGAAATCCAAGGAAGAACTTCAACTCACCCATCATGGACATCTCAAACCTCTTTGTCATGATCCTACTAAACTCTTTGCAAAATTTCACATTTGTTGAACCAAAGATGATGTCATCAACATAAATTTGACAAACAAATATATGACCATCAACTTTGTGAGTAAAGAGAGTAGAATCGGCTTTGCCCATGACAAATTCATTTTTAATAAGAAAATCCTTAAGGCATTCATACCATGCTCTAGGAGCTTGCTTAAGCCCATAGAGCGCCTTATGGAGCTTGTAAACATGGTTAGGATACTTTGGGTCTTCAAAGCCGGGAGGTTGTTCCACAAACACCAACTCGGAGAGGGGGCCATTCAAGAATGCACTTTTCACGTCCATTTGATAGAGCTTAAAATCATGGTGAGCGGCATAGGCTAATAGAATGCGAATTGACTCAAGCCTAGCTACAGGCGCATAGGTCTCACCAAAATCCAAACCTTCAATTTGGGTGAAACCTTGTGCCACTAACCTTGCTTTATTTCTTGTCACTACACCATGTTCATCTTGCTTGTTGCGGAAGACCCACTTGGTTCCTATCACATTTTGCTTCGGTCTTTCCACCAACTCCCAAACCTCATTTCTTGTGAAGTTGTTCAACTCTTCTTGCATAGCCATAACCCAATCCGGATCTCCAAGAGCATCTTCTACCTTAAGTGGTTCCAAAGTAGAAACAAAAGAGTGAAATCCACAAAAATTTTGCAATCTAGAACGAGTGGTTACCCCTTTTCTTATACTCCCAAGAATGTTCTTTACGGAGTGATCTCTTTGGACCATTCGACGAACTCTAGGATGAGGCTCTTGATCTTGTCTTTGAATAGGTTCCTCATCACTTGCATCGACAATTGTTTGATCTTCAATAGGGGGATGTTGAGCTTCATCACTTCCTTGATTTGATTGTTCTTGATCTTGATCATGATTGTCACCATGAGCTTGATCTTGAACTTGTTCTTGCACTTGAGGAGTGATGGATGGCTCAACTCTTGTTGATGAGGATGGTTCGTCTTGCTCTTGGGATGTCTCTTCTCTTGGTCTTACTTCACCAATTGCCATTTTCTTGATGACTTCATATGGAGGCTCTTCTACATCTACAAGACTTGAATTAACTTGCTCTACTTGAGAGCCGTTGGTTTCATCAAATTTCACATCTACGGAGGTTTCAACACAACCGGTGGTTTTGTTGAAGACTCGGTAGGCATGTTCGTTAGTACCATAACCAAGAAAGAAACCTTCATCAACCTTAGGTGCAAACTTTGAACTTTTGGGCTTTTTGTTAAGTATGAAACACTTGCATCCAAAAACTCTAAAGTAATGCACCTTAGGCTTGTTACCGGTTAGGAGTTCATATGCGGTCTTGTTGAGAATCTTGTGAAGGTAGAGGCGGTTGATTGCATGACACGCCGTGTTGATTGCTTCCGCCCAAAAGTTGTCCGGCGTCTTGTACTCGTCAAGCATGGTTCTTGCGGCTTCAATGAGTGTTCTATTCTTCCTCTCCACTATACCATTCTGTTGAGGGGTATAGGGAGCGGAGAACTCGTGCTTGATCCCCTCTTCATCAAGAAACTCTTCCACCTTTGTATTCTTGAACTCGGTTCCATTGTCACTTCTTATGTTCTTGACCTTGACTTCAAACTCATTTTGAGCTCTCTTGATGAATTTTTTCAACACATCTTGCACTTCACTTTTATCTTGCAAAAAGAACACCCAAGTGAAGCGAGAATAATCATCAACAATAACAAGACCGTATTTGTTACCACCAATGCTTATATAAGCCACGGGACCGAAAAGATCCATGTGTAGGAGCTTGAGAGGTCTTGTGGTCGTCATGACGTTCTTGCCGGGATGTGGAGCTCCAACTTGTTTTCCGGCTTGGCATGCTCCACACAACCTATCTTTCTCAAACACAACATTGGTTAGTCCTAGGATGTGCCCGCCCTTTTGAAGTTTGGCCAAGTTCCTCATCCCAACATGAGCAAGCCGGTGATGCCAAAGCCAACCCATGCTAGATTTTGCCACTAAACAAGTCTCGGGTGTCACTCTATCAATTGTGAAATCAACCAAATAGAGTTTACCCTTCAAGCGACCCGTAAATGCAATAGAGGAATCCTCTCTTCGAAAGACGGTCACACCCTCATTAGTAAAGAGACAATTATAACCCATTTCACAAAGTTGTGAAACAGAAAGCAAGTTATATCCTAAGGATTCAACAAGATATACATTTGAAATTGAATGGTCATTTGAGATAGCAATTTTACCATGACCAATTACCTCCCCCTTGCTATTATCTCCATATACAATCTTTTCAACGGGTTCGTTGTATGGCTCAAATGAAGTGAACAACTCCTTTCCTCCGGTCATATGATTTGTACATCCACTATCAAGCACCCATCCTGTGCCACCGGAGGAGTAAGCCTACAAAACAAGGTTAAGCTCGGGGTTTAGGTACCCAAAAAGATTTGGGTCCTTTGAGGTTAGCCGAAAACATCCTTGGTATCCACACACTCCTAAGAATGTTCCTTTTAGTGTAGGCACCAACATACTTGACCACCACTTTGTTGTTCTCATCCATGGTGACCATGTAATCATTTGTGTAGCTAGGTGATGGCTTATGAATATCCTTAGCCTTCACCTTGCTCTTAGCCTTCTTGTCAACCTTCACCTTAGGAGTGGTGTCCTTACTCACACCACCCTTCTTCACTCCATGAGCCACATCCATCAACTCACCAAGGTTCTTGGATTTCACGAAGTTGACATGCTCCTTTCCCTTGATGAGGTGCCTACCATTCACCTTTTCACCCCTAGTGTGACCAAGACCATCGGTCACCTTGGGATGTCTCCATGTGGTGTATTGGTGCTTGCCCTTGAATTTCTCATCATTGCAATATCCTTGACTTACAAGCATGTTCAATCTATTGATTTGATCATCCTTAGCCTTGATGGAAACCTCTAGCTTGGCAAGGTTAGTGAGACAAGCATTTATATCAATATTATCACATTTAGCACATCCTTCACTAGTGGAGACATTGGAATCAAGGGAAGCCTTAGATTGAGATGAGGTGCTATCCAAAAGAGTTTTATAGTTAACTTCAAGATCTTTGTGTTTGACCTCTAAGCATGAGAAGCTATTTTGAAGTTTACTATAAGAACTCTCTAGTTTAGCAAGAGAGTCATTTGCCAAGGAGAGATCCTTGGATGCCTTCTCTTTAGAGTTATTAGTTAGAGACAAGTCAATAGCTAACTTCTCAACCTTACATCTCTCTTCGGCTAACTCCTCTTCCAATGCAAGGTTTCTCTCCTTTTCAAGGATGAGCAAGTCTTCTTGCATTGAAAGAGAGGTTTCTCTTTTATCCAATTTCTTCAAAAGCTTTTTAATTTCTTTAAAGCCTTCCTTTCCAAATTTCTCTATTAGACCTAGCTCAAACAAAGCTTCTTCATCTTCAAAATCATTTTCTATGTCACTAGATGAAGAGATAGAGGAGGAGTAGTTGGATTTGGATTTCACCTTAGCGCCCTTGGCCATGAAGCAATGAGCGACGTCATCCTCATCATCACTTGAGAGGTTGTTGAAGAGGCGTGAGGATGAAGAAGATGGCTTGTGAATGGCTATGGTTGCCATTTCTTCATCTTCGGACTCTTCATCACTTGAAATCCATTCCATACCAAGATGAGCTTGCTTTTGATACTTCTTTTTCTTGTGATCAAAGCTCTTCTTGTACTCTTGAGGCTTGTCTTCTTTGTTGAACTTGCCTCTTTTCTCCCCTTCCTTGTTCTTGTCCTTGTTAGGACACTCGGCAATGAAATGCCCATACTCACCACACTCATAGCACGGCCTCTTCTTGGTTCTTCTCTTGTCTTTGCCACCAAAGTTCTTCTTGAAGCTTCTCTTCTTCATGAAACTCTTGAACTTCTTCATTAAGAGAACAATCTCTTCATCGGTGCTTTCTTCCTCATCACTTGATATCGCCTTCTTGCCCTTGGATGACTTGACCTTCTCATCCGTTTCTTCTTTTGCCTTCAATGCTATGTCCTTGTCACTTCTTTTCTTGCGAGCCTCACTTGCCATTTTCTCGGCTAGGTCATGTTGTGTGAGCTCACTAAGAAGTTGGACCGGTGTCATCTTTCTATAGGATGGATCTCTTCTAATCATAGCGGCAATGGCATAGTTGTTTGGCGAGTATGCATCCAACATCTTCTTGGTGACCTTGAAATCACTCCAATCTTCACAACCAAGAGCTCTTATTTCATTGATGAGTGCCATGAGCCTATCAAAGCATTGTTGGATGGTTTCATCATCAAGCATGACAAAACCCTCAAGCTTCTTGTTGATCACATCAATCTTTCCCTCTTTGATCATGTCGGTTCCCTCATGTGACTCCTTGAGAATTTCCCAAATGTCCTTTGCCACTTCAACATTTTGAATCTTGTTGAACTCTTGTAGTGACAAGGAGCTTGTGATGACTCTAGCGGCTTGAGCATTGCGGTAGTAGTCTTGTGCTAGCTCCGGAGTCATCTTTCCATTCTTGGGCACCTTCACACCTACATTCACAATCTCCCAAAGCAAAGGGTGAAGCCCGAAAAGATGCATTTTCATATCATAAGCCCATTTAGGATAGTTAGTTCCATCAAAGTACGGAGCCTTTCCTAAATGAATTGATTGAAAATTTGTAGAAGAAAACTTATTGAATTCATCATAGTTCAAAGGAATTTGTGCAAACCCCTTTTTGGTCTTCTTCTTCTTTTCTTCGTCGATGTTCAACTCCATCCACTTCTTGAACATCTTCTTTGCCAATTTGGCCTTGCGCTTCTTCTTCTTTTGCTTGGCTTCATCATCACCCGAGTCGTCACTTGAGCTTGAACTTGAGCTTGAGCTTGAGCTTGAGCTTGATGAGCTTGAGCTTGGTTCTTCATCTTTCTTTGATTTTTGGTTCTTGGACTTTGAGCTTTTCTTTGACTTGTTGCTCCCTTTGGACTTGGCACTTGTCCTCGACTTGACGGATTGCACGTCATCACCTTGAGGTTGAATCGACGGATTCACCTCTTCTTCAACTCTTTCAACATCCACTTCTTCTATCCCATACCTCGACATCCTTCTCTTGAGCGGTTAAGCCTTGATCAAGAGACCTACGCTCTGATACCAATTGAAAGGTCTTTAGGATGCCTAGAGGGGGGTGAATAGGCTCCGATCGAAATCTGAAACAATTCTCAACTCACAAAATCAGTTCAGGCCGGAAATTCCGGTGCCTGGCCGGAAATTCCGGACTCGGAATTTCCGGTCAGCTCAGGAATTTCCGACAGCAAGGTGGAGTTGCTCGAGATTCAAAATTCAAAGCCTAGATAAAGATTCTACTTGAATAGAAACCTTGCAATGATGACCTAGATGCTAGTGTATATGATTAGAAGCAGCGGAACAACACAAGCAAATAGATCGGGTCAATACAAGATATGAAAAGCAATATGAAATGCGTAAAGGAAATGAGACACAAGATTTATTCCCGAAGTTCACTCCACAAAGGAGCTACGTCTCCGTTGAGGAACCCACAAAGGGTAGAGTCTCTTCCAACTCTTTTCCTCGATCAATCGACCACAAAGGTCTAGATTGACTTTCCTTCACAAATCTCACACTAGAGAGGGTAATACAAACTTCTTGGGGTGCTCACACGAATTGAGACACTCCCAAGCAACCTCAAACCGTCTAGGAGTCAAGCTCCAAGAGTAACAAACGAGATTGCCAATCAAATGATGCCTTGAGTGCTTCTAGAGATGAACCAATCACTTTTCTCACTCAAATCTCTCCCCAATCCAAACCCTAGTTGAATCCTCTCAAAGATTGGCTCAAGGAAGGTTGGGAGAGTGAAAATGGCGAGCTCAAAGTCTTTCTTTCAGTGAAGAACCAGCAGAATCAAATGAGGGGTATGGGGGCTATTTATAGAGGTCACTCAAAAACTAGCCGTTATGCTTGTCAGATGACCGGAAATTCCGTCGGGGTGACCGGAATTTCCGGTCCACCCTATTTCAATCTCAGTACGGAGAGTCACACCGGAAAATCCTAAATTTAATCCGGTCTCTCTCTGTGAAACCCGGAAAATTCGGCCAGAGACCGGAAATTCCGGTCACAGGGGACTTAGGCTGAAAAATTCAGCCCCCACAGGAAAATCCGATGCAATTTCCGGTCACTCTCTGTAAAACCCGGAAATTCCGACCCCAAGACCGGAATTTCCGGCCGCCCTTGTTAGTGAGCAAAATGCTCTCTCTCAAAGTTAGGTGATCATCCAAAAATTACTTCTAGGCATCATTTGACTTGACAGACACGTCCCTCTTGATAGTACGGTGATCCTATACTCAAGACAAAGATAAAAAATTATATTTAGCTATTCATTTGAGCTTTTCACCATATCGTTTGCGTAGGGGACATGTATTATATTTCTTTTGATTTTTCTTCGTGTAAGCCCTGCAAATACTCAATGGAAACATGAAACCTCCAAATTGTGATTGTCATCATCACCAAAACCAACTAGGGGGCCATATACACTTTCACTCCTCCATATGCTTCCTCTTCTTCCGCTCTTTCCGCTTCCGCCGCTCCTCCTTCTGGTCCTTCTCCTGCTTCGCCCGCTCGGCAAGGGCGCGGTTGGCGGCCCTGTCCTCAGGGACAGGAGGCTTGGAGGTATGGCCACGGGACAACCCCTGCGTAACGCCAGTCGCAAGGTCAAAAGCACGAGAAAACGAGACGTAAAGCAAATACGAGGATTGAAAGACACTTACGAAGCTCAAGTAACCGTCCTCGGGCCGCATGGGCACCGCCACGGGTTGTCCGCCAGCCGGGCGACGGCACGACACGCCCCCTGGACATCGACGGCGTCGGACAACGGCTCCACCGCCATCGCTGTGCCGGAGAGATTGGCGTCCGGAGCCATCCCAAATAACGGGAGCCTCCTCTGCATAAGGGGAAGCACCCGCTGCTGATGGAAGTTTTGCGATAACTCCGCTGGCGGTGAGGCCGTGCCTTGATAGGCGCTGAAGCGCCTCGATCAGGGGGCCGAGCTTCTCCTTCTACTCCGGTGGTGACACCCCGTAACCCCAGGTCTCCGGCTTCTCCGTCAGCACCTTGACGGTGTAGGACGGTAGACGCCTCCCGTCGTTACGGAGGTAGAACCACCCCCTGTCCCAGTCTTGGTTGTTGGAAACCATGGAGCAGGGGATGTAGAGGTCTTTGCGGCTCCTCCGGACCTGGAGCACGAGGCCACCAACGCGAACGGGGCGACGAACCCCCTTGGAAACGCCTTCCGTGAAGAGCTCGCCGCAGAAAAGGTGGCGCCATAAATCCCAATGGGCTTCGATGCCCAGGAAACCCTCACAGACGGCAACGAACACCGCCGCCTGCGAGATCGCGTTCGGCGAGATGTTGTGCAGCTCCACCTTGTAGTGGAAGCACAACGCTCGCATAAACCGTCCCGCCGGGACACCAAAACCCCGCTCGTGGAGACGAGCGAGGCTGACGATGTAGCCCTTCCGTGGGTCGGGCTCCGAGGCAACCCCCGGTGGGATCCAAATCGCGGGCTCGCCGTCGACGTTGGGCGGCAACAGCCCGGCTTCTACAAGCCCCTCCAGGTAGAGCGTGGAGGCGATCGATGGCTTCCACAGCGCGGGATTGACGAGACGGACCATGGCGGCGAGTGGGAGCGTAGGCAGGAGAAGAAGAAGACGACGTGAAAACTCACTAAGGCAACAAGGGCGTACCCCTTGGCGACAGACCTGCCTCGTTATTTATACTCCCCAGTCGAGAAAGGCGTGGCAGGTCTCCAGACGCGAAAATGCCGGCCCCCGAGGCTGACAACCGGGCCCGCCCCAGGAGGTGAAACGGCACGGCCCGTATTAACCGTGCTAGCTGGGTTAACTACGCCGCGGAATTGGAGGAGTCTGGCGCAGCGAACGTGCGGTCGTGTCGAGTCACGCCCGCACACCACGCCTGAAAAGGCACGCCCACTCCCCCCACGAAACCACGATAACTTCCTCAATGGTCATCATGACCCGTGCAAGATGAGGGAGGGTGCATTTTCAAGGCGCCAACCCTCGAAAGGAAGCCTCGAAGTTCGAACGCTCGAGGAGATCCGTTGGTTGTGTTCGAGGCCAGTCAAAAAACCTAGACCAAGGGACCCCTCAAGGGGGAGCACCGAGCCCTCGACTTCTATCGAACGAGGTCGAGTCCCGTCCAACATGCTTTTACAAAGAGCTTTCATGGACGCGTCCTACGACCACGAGCCTACCCTCATCGAACGGGGCATGGACGTCCGCTCGAACCACCCGTTACCAGCTCACCCAGGCATTCGTAGACAGACCCCAATCGTGGGGAACACGGATCGTCTCGCCCTCAACACCTCGAAAGGGGCCCACGAGGAACGAAAAAGGCTTGAGAATTCCCTCGAACCTCGCCAGACGAGGCAAGGATCGAGGATCTCAGGTGTGTGAACAAATCCATGACCAGGGAAGCAACGAAGGCTCCTCACGTCAATCTGAAACCTTGAGAGAATGTCAAACACTCTCCCAAGGCCTCGGGGGCTACACCCGCGGGTGCGCTAGCGCGCCCCCGCGGACTCCCAGAACCCGCGAAGGGACGAAGGCCACAAAGGCCTCGACGAACACCAGCCTCCGCAGGATTGAACCTCACTCCTACGGAGGCTCGGGGGCTACTGTCGGGTACAAATAGCAGGGGTACCCTAACTTGGGTCCTAAATTACTCGGCAAAGGCCCACAAACGAAGTCGGCCTGGCTCTGCAGCCCGGCAAAGGCCCACCACGACAACTTCACCACGGCGTCCGTCCCACTCGAAGGTGGCAAGACCCTCGAGCGGGGATGTCCGTGACGATCGAGCCCAGCCACGCTCTACGTGGATGACCACCCTCGAGCGGGAACTCCCGCCACGATCGAGGCTCAGCCGCGCTCGAGCTTGCCATACCGGGAACAGCGCCCAGGGCTCTGCGACCCATCAACTCTGGTCATGATGACGCTCCTCTGCAAAAGGAGGGATTCACTGCACCACGCCACCGCCCACGCTGCGGGTAAGACTCCGGCCAAATCCACCCGACACAGTGGTTTCTGACCCGACACTGCGCAAACAGGTCGGTCCTGGCAGTGAAACTATGCCAACTACTCCTTGACTTTGCTCGCCTCGGATACGCCATCACCCTCGAAGGCAACCCTTGAAGAAGATCGTCAAAGTCCAACCCTCGAAGCAGTACGCCGTCACGACCAACCGTCAAGTCGACTCCACAATCGCCATGCCATCAGCAGGGATAGGAAGGCGCGATTCCCGCCACCACAGTGCGCGGCATGGACAACACGCCAGCGCTACGTCACTCTAGGACAATAGCACTGCTGAACGCGCTCACCAGTGTACTTAATCTCTCTCCCTTGGGCTATAAAAGGGGGAAAGGAAGCCCATGCAAAGGGCAGGTTCCCGCACGACAGAACACACGCAAAAACACTTAGCCAACGATATCCAAACTCAGGGACTTGGGAGCTCATCTCCCTCTCCTGGCTTGCTTGTAACCCCCTACTACGAGCCCCGGTGCTCCGCACCGTTGCTGGACGTACGGCCCCGTGGCCGGAACCAGGATAAAAACTCTCGTCTCTCCGTCCGCCATCGGGGCAACGAGTGGTTAGCATCGCAATCACTTGTTTATGTCGGTGTGACCAAATCGGGCACCGACACAGTGTTTAGGCGAACACTGCATACAGATACAGTAGTTGCGCATGCCTTGCAGCAGCAGACTTGGGCAGGTGCGGGCCAATTCACAACATGGAAATGGAATTAGGTCCGGCCCATGTTCATATCTTGGAGGGCCCAAATTATCTACGAGAGAGTTGCGCGGGCTGAGCTGCTGCTCGATCGGAAGGAGACCCTAATTAGGCCCGCGCGCAAACTTGTCCTCGGCTCAAGGTTCTCTTTTGGACCCATTAAAAACGTTTGGGAAAAATCTATTTTTCACCCTTCAACTGTTACAAAAGGCTGATTTTCAATCTTAAACTACAAAATCGGATACCGAAGGCCCTCCAACTATTCAAACAATGTAAAATTAGCCCTTTGGGTGGTTTTGAGTGTGGTTTTGGATTTTCTAAAATAGCAGAAATATTATTTAAACTTTAAAAAAACCATAACTAATTCATTTTGGACCCAAAAAATATGAAATCAATGCCAAAATTTCTCTTAAAATATAACCAACCTATTAGTACACCATTTAATATTATTTAGGTATTATATATTTATATTATTAGTGTCTTATTGTTTTTTAAAAAATAATTAGAATAAAAATAAATAATATGCAAAAAAATTCTAATGGTGCACCAACATGTGGGTCACATTTTTAGAAAAACATTTGCACCAGATTCTAATTTTTCTAGTTCAAAATAAATTAGTTATAATTTTTTAATATAAAATTATTTTTTATTTTTTTGAAAATACAAAACCACTTTCAAAACCACTCAAAGGGCCAATTTTACACGGTTTGGATAGTTGGAGGGTGTTTAGTGTCCGGTTTCGTAGTTGTGGGTTGAAAATTAGACTTTTGTAATAGTTGAACGGTGAAAAATAGACTTTTTCCCAAAACGTTTCGGTCGCCCTTGTGTGTGTGTGGCGGGCGTTAGAGCGAACACGGTCACGACTCCACGACGAGAGTATGCGTGACTCTACTTCTGCCCGTTGCTCGCATAAATGTGAGGTGAGGCGACGTCGTTTCCATTGTGGCGAGTAAGGAAAAGCCAGCATTGACGCCGCCCCGTGCACGCCTCGTGATCGGCCGGCGTTGATCGGCGTGCGTACACGTATTATTTCGTGTCGTGACTCGTGAGCACGCGCCACAACGTGTGCATGGCTTGCCTACAGCAACAGGCCAGCTTAAACTTAAACTAGGTTACGACCTTTGCCTCCAAAGTTTCTACTCTCTGAGAGTTAGCAAGCAAGCCGTTATGCTCATTCACAGACGCACCTCCACTTCATGCATATGTCTGGTTGAAATGGGAGGAGCCCCATATCCATCGATCCTATCCATCTGCGAGGTACCTTGCAAGTATTATGTTTATGCCTTTCGTCTGCAGGGGGAAAGGTAACAGAGAAAGAGAAAAGCGGCGACAGATAACCACCAAAAGTGAGCTTACTGAGCTACTAGCCCTTCGATCAGTCACACCTAATTAATGGTGCATCCTTTTTTTTTTGGCGGGTAATGGCGCATCCTTTTAGCAAAGGAGAAAACGGCTTCTTACCTACGTACTCATATCATGCGTCACAAACCACGCCATCTGATCTGACACGATCAGATCATATCAAAGAGTTTGCCCATGCCACTGCCACTGAAGTAACCGATCTTGGCGACATGTTTCTTGTGTGTTCTTCGATCTTTTCTCTGAAAAAGACATAGACGCATTAGTTAGCTTCAGGATGGTAATCAACCACGAGCTGCGGGGCCCACTTGCAAGTGGCACGCAATAATCGGGAGCAATGTGTAGTATATGCGAGAGTCTGACATAGTTCTATAATCCGAGAGGCTCATACGTACAGTAGCAGGTTTAAAGAAGAAGCGCGCGTTAGGCTGTCGCTTTGCGACTCGTGACATTTTTAAACATCTGATGGGAGACACTATGAATGAGACTGTCCATTGTTAACTCGGCCATGATATGCGTCGGCCATTAGTGTTTCTTTGACCATGTTTGCTAGCGCTTGACCTCTAACATCGTGTCGGATTATTATACATATATGTTCCAAAGCGTATCGCTAAACGCATGAAAGAGATAAAACACATCAGGTAGCTATCCGCATGCACGCACCCAACCTTGATACCTGTTTACTACTACCAAGTACTAACAAGAAAGGACACAATTTCAACAAAGCTGCCATATTCCTAACCTATGTATCAAAAACAGACACTTCTTGTGCATAAATTTCACAAAACTAGATATTATTGCTTTTTAGTCCGGGCCCTTTATCACAACCTAACTTTTTTTTCTTTTTCCATCATACAAATCTTTGAGAAGCCGAACCCACTCGTTAGCGTCACATAATGCAGTTTGTGAGATGAAAACTCAGTTGGGTAAGTTCCAGGAAATGTGTTCTCAAAGTGCCAGTTTTGTATCAACTAGGACAAGAGTGATACTTTTTGTGAAATTTACTAACACCATAAGCTTTGGGTTTAATCAATTAATTGACAGAAAGAGTAGTTTTCTTTTTCAAAAAAATGAGATAACAATATAGAAGCTTGCAGGGAAAAAAGAAAAAAAAGGTTGAGATTCAGTTGGTGTAGTACGTGATCAATGTTTAAATTAATAAAGTTTTGCCAGCGCAACACGCTTACATATAGGCCGGAGCCAGACATGAACATGACAGAAATACAAACAGGCTTCTGATGAGTTGGCATATGATTGAGCATCAACAACCGAATTATTTTTTGCCACCTAGGCACAAGCACATAGTATATATACTTGTATCATAGCCGTTATTGTGTTCACTGATCATTAGTAGTATTTTGTTTACTATCGATACAGATAGCAGTATTGACACTGGTGTACTGCAGAACACTAGAACAGTGGTTACTATCCTGCAATGCGGTACTAATATTTTTTGCAGGTATGGTACAACTAAGTTGAGATCATGAAATTTATATGCTACTCCGTACATGGCAGAGGTTGGAATTGCATGTGTACCCTAATGCATAACTGCATTGTTTACCATGTGACGCAGGATTCGGCTTTCAACACTTCGATACATACACCTAATAACCGATTAGTTTTGACTTTTATCTTTGTTAGTTGATGTGCATTTTTTTGTCTCATTTAGGTGAAGTAAAGTCTTAACTACTTCTGACTACTACATCTTGCAGTACCATACGGCAATGCAGTCTTGAAGCCAGATCCTGCAACAGCTTTGCTGCATCACTTAATGCTTCAGACTGAAGAATTCTGTTAGTTATATGTCAGCAGTTAGGTTCACTTCTTCAGTGTCACATACTCACATGTATACTAGCTGATTCTGTCAACTTCTGCAGTTTATAGGATTATAAAGTTCTGATTTTTTTAAACAATAGCAGCAAGAACACAAGGCGAGACTGAAGGATATGATCAGTGGAGATTCCAATACCATCAATCCATCTCATCCCCTTTCCCCTCCTCATCTGCTGTCTCCAAGCTGTCCAAACTCTCTCCCACTAAAAACTCCCCACCGCAACACCACTGTGTGAGAGAGCCGGAGAGGAGCAGCGCTTCGCAACAGGCACCAAGGTAACGTACACACGCTTCCCTCCATCTGGTTCAGACCTTCGTCACTCTCGCCGCCACTGCTCCCAGCTGTTGCAACCTCCGACGAACATCCAAAGCTCCTCCTGCACCCCTGTCAGTCCTAGCTCCAGCCAAAAATCGTTGGCGTCTGCCGCCTGCTCCTCCGCCTTGCACCTCCCACGACCTTCCACGCGACATGATTGCATTGCAGGCCCCTGCGGAGCTCAGCTGTCCCCTCCCACCTCGCTGACGCCTTCTTGTTGCCTCCTCGCTGCTGCGCTCAACCGAAAGGGCCTTCGTCTCTTTGCTTCCGCGGAAAGACTAGGCGATTTCTTCTTCTACTAAAGTTTTGCGTCTCTCTGTGCGTGATTTGCCACCGTGGTCTTCGTATCATCGTCCAGCGTTGGGTCTGATAGATATAGATTTGGTGACTTGGTTTGTTCCCTCTTCAGAGTGACTGTTTCGAGGAGCGTGGAGTGGAGCCATGGGGAAGAAGGGCAAGTGGTTCGGCGCGGTCAAGAAGGTGTTCAGTCCTGAATCCAAGGAGAAGAAGGAGGAGGTAATACTTTTCCCTCGGAGTCTTTTTGTAGGTCCCGTTTTGGGTTCCTCTTGCTGTTTGTACTCGGATCTGAGCAAATTTGGGCGTTTCCCTCACTGAATTGCGAATAATTCGGTAACTTGTATTCAAAGTGTTCGTGGAAAGAATGGCATCTTGTATTCGTAGTCCTGGTTCCGATCAGGCTTTCGTGTTCTTGGGAAAGAAGATTAAGTTTTTGGTTTGGCATTCAGGAGTTCCGGACTTCCAGTAGCATTCTTGTCGAGATGGCATTTCCCCCTTCACAACTCGATCGCAGATCTGTGATCAAAGCGTCGCCTTTTCTTTTTCTCTTGCATTCATTTTCTCACTTTAGTTCGAACTGAATTCAAACCTTGTCCTTGAAATGAACAGAGGCAAAGGAGGAAATCCGCAGCTAGCAACCCGACTCCACTAGATCTGACCCCATCTACCTCCTTGGAAGTCAATGTTTCGGTGCCACCGCCTCCAGCTCCTCCAGTTCTTCACCACACTGAGGAGATTAGGGCCCCTGAATCTGAGCAGGAGCAGAGCAAGCACGTCACCGTAGAGGAGGCCCCTGCTGCACCGGCACAGGCGTCGGTGCTGCCACCTGGTGTGCCAAGTGAAGAGCTTGCTGCAATCAAGATCCAGACCGCCTTCCGAGGTTACCTGGTAATGTGAATTCACCTGTCTGGTGCCATTTGGAGAGATGCATGCCTTGTTTTTTCCTGCTTTCCCCAGAAATATTTAGATAAGAACAATTGTGACAGTTGGAAGTTGTTTATATATATGGTCACGTTAAGGAAGTGTTTGTTTCTGGTAGCTGGCCGATTAGGTCTGTGCGATTTTGAGGGATATTTGTTTCTTTTTTATGATTTTGTTTCGACATCAACATGACTGAACATGCAAGCAAATGTCTATTGGTGACCCTGCTGATTTTCTCTTATTAATTTCTAAATTTTAGGTGTCGGCAGCTCGCCAACCTGGAAAGTGGTAGTTGGCCAGTTGCTCTTACTGTAATTTGGAGGATACCTCCTTGCTGAATATTTAGCAATTTACATGTCATTTTTTGTTTAACAACTTTGTATGGTAAATCAGATTTTACAGTTCAAGAAGTAGGTTTTCATGCTTCAGTAGAACACCAAGGAACTATTAATTTCTAGTTTAATTCCTTTCTTTTGGACTTGTTGTTATACTTTTTAAGGGTTATTCTATTGTCCATAGGAATGTACATTTGTTGAAAGGGCCTACAAATCATTCTCTCTTGTTAGAAAAATAATTCTTGAACAACTGGCAGTTGGTGGCAACCACCTTTCATCACTCATTTTGATGTTCTTTTCAATTATTTTTTGATACTGATGGCATGTGCATGTCTATCTTGCTATTGATCTATCCTTGAGATAGCACTTAGCTGTAACTTTTGTTCCTCAGGAAATATGATTTCATGGAAATTTGGAGTGGCTGACAGTAAAACATAATCTTACTTTTGTGATCAATAGTATACTGATTATGTCTTATCATTGTGATATTGTAGGCAAGGAGGGCACTGAGAGCGCTGCGGGGTCTTGTTCGATTGAAGTCATTGGTTGAGGGTGATTCAGTTAAGCGTCAATCTGCAAGCACTCTGCGCTGTATGCAGACACTATCACGGGTGCAGTCACAAATACGTTCTAGGAGAGCAAAGATGTCTGAGGAGAACCAGGCCCTCCAGCGCCAGCTCCTACTGAAACAGGAATTGGAGAATTTCAGGGTATGCCAACCATCTCAAAGCTTTTCAGTAAAAATTTTCCATGTGCTGGTGTTCACTTGTTCAACTAACCTCAGTAGTATTGTTTTCTCCTTTACTCTAAGCCCCGAGATCATCACAAAATATAATAGATCATTGAACATATTCCATTTGTGAATAATGCTATATCAGATGGGTGAGAACTGGGATGACAGCACTCAATCCAAGGAGCAAATTGAGGCGAGCCTAATAAGCAGACAAGAGGCAGCGATAAGAAGAGAAAGGGCGCTTGCATATGCATTTTCACATCAGGTAGGAATTCTCTGTTCTCGGAACAGATGCCAGTGTATATATAATATATGTTTCATCTAGTTCTAAAGATGGCAAGCTTAAAATGTCTCAAAATGTGTTGTTTGCAGTGGAAGAGTACTTCAAGATCTGTCAACCCAATGTTTGTAGACCCAAACAACTTGCAGTGGGGCTGGAGCTGGCTGGAGCGCTGGATGGCAGCGAAACCTTGGGAGGGCCGCAATGGGGCTGATAAAGAGAGCAACATTGACCGTGGATCCGTTAGAGGCATGAGCTTGAACCTTGGAGAGGGTGAGATCACAAAAGCTTTTAACCGCCGGGACTCAAAACCAGAAAAGCCATCACCACCAACTCCAAAACCGACCCGTCCAGCCTCCAGGCAGTCCCCTTCGACGCCCTCTGCTAAAGTGGCGCCAGTACCTGTGAGGAGGAAATCTGCCACGCCAAAAAATGGGTTGTCACAGGTGGACGATGATGTGAGAAGTGTGTTTAGCGTGCAGTCTGAGCGACCAAGGAGGCACAGTATAGCCACCTCAACTGTGCGGGATGATGAGAGCCTTGCAAGTTCCCCTTCACTTCCAAGCTACATGGTTCCCACGGAATCTGCAAGGGCGAAGTCTCGCCTCCAGGGATCAGCGTTGACTAATGGCGCAGAGACCCCAGAGAAAGGAGGCTCTGCTGGACCAGTGAAGAAGAGGTTGTCCTTTCAAGGTGGAACAGCGGCTGCCTCGCCAATGCGGCGACATTCTGGTCCTCCCAAGGTGGAGAGTGCAGTGAAGGACATTGTTGCCCCACCGCAGCCAGAGGCCTTGGTGATCAATGGTGGAAGCAATTGACTCATACGACAATACCAGGAGGGGCAAGCAGATTATGGAGATATATATTATCCATGAAGAAAGGTTAACGTGATATCAGCTCTATGAATGGTTTGAATTGTTTTCCAGTTACAACCACATTGTTTGCTCTATAAGATTCACAGTATCTGCCAGTTGAGTTGATTCCATTTGTTGTTTCTGTAAAACAAATATCGATTCATCACTAGGATCCACGATGTTTGTATGTAAACAGGTCGTTTTATGTGAGCCATATATTTCTTGAAAATACCTCAGAAGTTGCTACCCTTTCAGTCTTTTTTTTTCTTTTTGTATATTGCAAGAGAAGTATCCTAATTCTGTCTATAAATCATTATCTTCATTCCATACAAAAGGTCAACATGTAAAATCACAATGCCCTAACAATCCATTAACCCAAATTCAAACCCCACAAAAAGAATATTCCAGAAAGTGATTTGTCACTACAATATGTACAGTCAACAAGCATGTGAATTACAAATCTGTATATATATATATTAAAATACCAATGGGTTACATTTCTTCACCTAAGGACAAAAAAGAACAAATGAAAGAATGAATGTAAAGCATTTCAAATGTTGAAATTCGTTACTACAATTGGTTCCTCAATGCAGTGTCAAATATGCAATCAGAGCACTTTTGTTAGTGTGGGCACTTTATTGTTGAAGCAATCATTGGGCAATTCGGTGCAAATTTGCAGATAACACATTTCCACCTCTCCTCATCGGTCACAAATTTTGGTTCCCGTGATCCATGCCAGAAGCTGAAGACTTCGTGGATTTGATCCTTAAACCATCTAGCATCATAAGTGAACTGATATTCTTCAAGCAAGGAATCATCTGCCTGCAGTTCATATCTGCACCAATAAAGCATAAGGAAATCTAGCTCTATATCTACCATGTCACATTTGTAAAGGGCAAAGAATAGTGATATGCCATTCAGTATTCTGTAGATTGTAGAACAGGTTACTGATGCTTAGGCTGTAAGCCTGTAACTCAAAATTTACCTCAAGAGCAGCTGTTCTTGAGACTGCAACCGCTGTAGAGTATGGCAGGTAATCTTGAAATACTTCACTACATCTTCAAAGGTCTGCAAACAGAAACCATGTCACAATTTGCCATTGTAGACAGTAGCATGAATATCCAAACAGATAGCCAGTAGATGAGTCTAGCATCTTCCTGCCCTCCTGGATTTATGCGGTTTCCTAGCACATGGAATTGAATGGTTTCTCATGAACAAAATGGTCGGTCTAAATCAGGGTTGAAGGTGAGACACAGCACCGTTTGCATGGAATCCCAGTAAATTGCATAGAAGTATAGAACCACGTTTAAAGATAAGATAAAACACCTTTGCATTGAATCCCACTGAGTTGTTAATGTACCGCTTGACATCATCGGATAGATAGTTGGGGTCCAGGTCAAAGTGGCTAAAGAAATTCTCTGAAGGAAATTTCGTGACGATCAAATTGTCCCCTAGATACTTGTAACACATCAGCTGGAGTCTGTCATAAAGATAATAAGCAGATAACCATTGCATCAGAAATGCTATCATTCTACCACTTTTTAGAGTATACTACCGTCTTACCGTGAGGCAAAACATTAAAACTTGTATACAACTACAAATACTACTAATCACATGAATTTTGTTCAGGTAGAGTCATGCTTGAGGCGTGCAAAACAGGCATGGATGTGATTTATATGTAGGAGGGGCGTGTGGTGTTTGTACATCTCTTTTCTTCAATTAATGAAACGATATGCAGCTCTCCGGCACTTTTGAGAAAGAAAGGAAAACAATTGTGTTTGCTAAACTGTCATGCTCACCAATGACCTAATAAAGACCTCTTATGAATAATATGCATTTTAAATGCCACAATATTTTGTAACGAGCCTTGCCAAGTAACATTACAGCAATTTGAGTAGCATTCTGCATTTGCTTACTGAATGATTGACCATTTGACCTATGAGTTGTTCCTTAAAACAAGGCTAACAGAATACCATGATCTGCAACAATATGATCCTTTGGTAAACCGAGCGGTCGCACATTCCGCAACAAAAATCTGAAGTACAGACAGATTTCATCAACAAATAATCTGCTTTTTGTATAATAATGCTATGATTGGACGATGGACACCAGATCATAAAAGAATCCATACAACGTCATGCAATTTCAGATCAAAGTAGAAGTGCTTTAAGTGAGCATACTTGCCAATAGCGTGGCAAATCTGCCATTCTCTCCTTTAAATGGTTATTAAAGCAACAGTAAGGGGCAAACCTTCCATTTCTTTTTTGTGCTTCTGGGGGACTTTTCCGCCTGCCACGTGTCTTTGTATCGACTAGGATGGGTTGAATTGATGTGCCATTCCTGGGCAGTTGGATTTCATCAATAGTCCCTATCATCCATAAACCTTCGACAACACCAAACCTGCAGTGGCCTGCAGTGGTCAGCATAGTGACATGATTTACAATCAGATGTACTATTGTTGCAGATAATGGAGTTAGCCTTGTTTGACGATAGAAAGCTTCATTCCCAATTACGAAACCAACAATAGAGCAGAGCATTTCCATAAGTACACTGTATTGGTTTGCGGTTGTACAGAGGAGAGAAATTTATATTGCTTACACTGGAATTTCCCGTGTGATGCCATCTAACATTAACTGGTTTGTTCCCACAATGAAGTTCGTGAATTTTAGCGCCCATGATTCTTCCGCAGATCTAATGGTCACATCCACTCTTTGTAAAACCTGCTCCAAAATAAAAACCAAGTCGAAATGAGATTCGTTCAGAGAAATTCTCCATGGCAAAGTCATGGTGAACAAGCATAGATTAGTGCGTTGCTGCCTCAGTAGGGGCACTACCACTAGGAATGGGACGCATTTCAAGGTAGAACCGTGTAGATGAAGCAGCATTCTGCTTGAGAGAACCAGAAATGGAGGTCTCACCTCTTTCTCGAGCTGAGCGTGACGGTCCGAACCTGCCTTCATGGCCTCGGTCCTCTCCGGCTTCCCGTGTTCTAGCACGAACTCCATCTGTTTTTGGCACCATTCCTGCCGCGAGAAGGACGCTCACAATCAGAACCGCTCGATGCGAGCACATCTGACCTGTCCTTCCCAGGTACAAGGAAATGTGAAAGGCGCGATCTTTGGGCGACGGCGTTACCGTGGCAGTGATGTCGGTAATGGCGAGCGCGCGGCGATCCCGGAACCGGGCGAGAGGTGAACTCATCGGCAGAGTGGAGTAATCGATCTCGCCGGCGGCGGGACCAGCGGCCGAGTAGGTCACGAAGGAGAACAGGGCGGCGGCGAGGCGGGCGACTGTGGAGCGGAAGGGGCGGGCTCTCCCTGCGGCGAGCGCGGCGCCTATGAGCGTCATTTCCTCGTCGCTGACGATCTCCACTGTGCAGTCGGTGCTCCTCTAGTCCTCTGTCCCGGGCCGCGGCACGGCGGAGGGGGGACGAGTTCATCGGAGACGGCAGAAGAAGAGAGGGCAGCTAGATGTGGCCCCCGCTTGCCAGGCGGGACCGGCGGGTTCGGCCGGTTGCTTCGCGGCTCACGCAACGGCACAGACAGCACTACGCAACGCAGCGTCTACCCAACAGCCACTGACGAGTGGGGCCGGGAAATTTCGCATGCCAGCACATCATCATATATTTCTACCCTCAGAAGAGTCATCTCCGTCCAAAAAAAGACGCAATCCTTGTTTTCTACTGAGTCATCTATCTTAACTTTAACCAATCATATGAAAAAAAACATGTAAATCAGAATGCATTAAGCAATCCATTGACCCAGAATCAAATCCCACAAAAGAATATTGCAGAAAGTGATTTCTTCATTACGAAATGTGCAGCAGGTCAACAGGAACAGAATTCTATCGTCAATCAATAACATGTGTTACAAAGCTGCACATGAGTAACATAACAACAGATGCATTTCTTCATCCCAGAACAGAAGGGAAAAATCGAAAGATTGAGTGTACCGCACTTCAAGCGTTCAAATTCATTAGTATCTTTTTAAAACTAAAATTCATTAGTATTTTTGGTTCTTCAGCTCAGTGTCAAATATTTCACCAAGCTCCAACCAAACCAGAGCATATTTTTGTCAGTGTCAACACCTTGACGTGGAAGCAATCATTGGACATTTTGACGCAAATTTGCAGAAACTGCATTTCCACCTCTCTTCTTCAGTCGCAAATTTAGGTTCCCGTGATCCTTGCCAGAAGTTGAGGGCTTCCTGGATTTGATCCTTGAACCACCTAGAATCATAAGTGAACTGGTATTCTTCAAGCAGGGAATGGTCTGCCTGTAGTTCGTATCTGCACCAGCAAATAGGAAAATTACACTATATCTGCCATGTCAAATTTGAAAAAGTCCAATGATGGTGATTCGCCATTCAGCAGTATGTACACCAGGTTAGTGATGTTTAGGCTGTAAGCCTGTAACTCATAATTACCTCAACAGCAGCAATTCTTGGGACAGTGGTAGAGCTTGGCAGGTAACATTGAAATAATTCAATACGTCTTCAAAGGTCTGCAAGCAGAAATCATGTCACAAGTCCACATTCACAAGGATTATAAACTGTGTTGTAGATAATAGCATGGATATCAAAACAGATAGTCAGAAAACAAATCTAGCATACACTTCCTGGATTTGTGCAGTTTCCTAGCACATGAAATTGAATGATATCCCATGAAAAAACTGGTAGGTCCAATCACATTAAATTGCCGGAGAACTATTAGGGAAAAAAATTAAAGACATAGCAAACCTTTGCATTGAATCCCAATGGGCTAATATACTGCTTGATATCATCCGATAACAAGTAGTTGGGGTCCAGGTCAAAATAGCTGAAGAAATGCTCTGCTGGAAATTTCTTAGCAATCAAAGTGTCCCATAGATGTTTGTAGCACATCAGCTGGAGCCTGTTACAGAGATATTGAGCAGATAATCATCGTATCATACATTCTTCAGAGATAGTAGTATTCTACCATTTTTAGAGTATAACTAGGCAAAACATTGAAACTTAGGTACAAATACTACAAAGCATATGGATTCTGTTCGCTAAGCAAGTAACTCATTACTCATAAATGTCCTCATGAAGATCTTACATTGATAAGATGCATTTTAAATGGCACAATACAATGGGAACACGTGGTACAATCTTTTCTTACACTGCTTGTAACAAGCGCGCTTGCCCAGTACATCAACCTGAACCAATAAGCAAACATTCTGCATTTTTATACAGAATGATCAACCTAAGAGTTGTTCCTTGAAACAAGACTTACAAAATACCATGATCTGCAACAGTAAAGCTCCTGGGGTGCTTCCAGCTAGGAGGCTGCTCAAACCAAGGTTCAAACTTAGGTGCTAGTGGCCGTGTGAGTACATCATGGCTTGTTCAGTTAACTCCCTCCCCAAGGGGATCCCCAAGTAAGGTATTACTCTCCCTCAATCCCCTCAAAGGCTCAAATCCTCTTCAATCTCCACCACACTGAACAAGCCCTACAGGGTTTGCTATTCTCCTCTCTCAAGAAAAGGAAGGAGCACGTCTTCTCCCCACTTTTTGATATTTTTTTTTTCTTTTTCCCTTATTTATCCTTTGGTGGCTTAAAAAAGACCTTAGGTACAGCTATGATTGGACAATGGGCAACATGCCAAAAAGGTGTCACTACGACTTCAAGAAATTCCATTACATGGATAGGAAAGCAATAGTAAGAGCAAACCTTCCATTTCTTTTTTGTGCTTCTGAGGGAATTGTTGGCCTGACACGTGTCTTTGTATCTACCAGAATGGGTTGAGATGAAATGCTGTCCATGGGCATTCGGATTTCATCAATAATCCCTATCATCCATGAACCTTCAACAACCCCAATCCTGCAATGACGTGATTTACAATCAGATCTGCTAAATAGAATGTGTCCTAAGATACTAAGCTTCGTATCCAGTGGAAACCGACAGTATAGCAGAGGATGTCCATCAGTACACAGTATTGGTTACTCACAAAAATAGAACAGTATTGATTTGAAGTTAGTACACAGAGAAGAGATAAATTTCCAGTGCTTACACCGGAAGTTCCCGTGTGATGCCCTCAAACATTAATTGGTTTGTTCCAATGATGAAGTTCATGAATTTTACTGCCCATAATTCTTCCACGGATCTAATGTCGACATCCACTCTTTCTACAACCTGCTCCAAAATGAAGATGTCGTGAGATTCGTTGAGACCATGTTCAGATTCCCAACTATTCACTATTCATTCCAACTTTTCACTATTCGTCCGTCACAAAACACGCTTCTACATGCCAAGATAATGGTAAAAAAGTGTGCATAGATAACTTTGTGTCAAGTTCAAGATAATGGGGCATTATCATTGGTAACGGGGGCATTTCAAGATAGAAGTACAGAATCCATGTAATCGTTTCGGAGAACCAGAAACATAAGTCTGACCTCTTGCTCGAGCTGCGCATGGCGGTCGGAACCTGCCTTCATTGCCTCGGTCCTCTCCGGCTTGCCGTGTTCGAGCACGAACTCCATCTGTTTCTCGCACCATTCCTGCCGCAAGAAGGACACTAACCATCAGAGCTACTGATGTGAGCACGTCTGGTCTGCCTTGCCCGGGAGACCATGAGCCAAGGAAATGCGAAAGACGCGACCTTTGGGCGACGGCGTTACCGTGGCGGTGATATCGGTGACGGCGAGCGCGCGGCGCTCCCGGAACCGAGCGAGAAACGACCTTCGCGGCAGAGGGGAGTCCTCAATGTCGCCGCCGGCGGAACCGGCAGCCGAGTAGGCAGCGCAGGAAAGGGGGGGGGCGGTGCGGCGAGCGGCTGAGGTGAGGAGGGGACGGGCTCCCGCTGCTGCTGCTGCGGCGGCGGCGGCGGCGAGGGCGGCGTCGATGAATGCCATCTCCTCGTCGCTGACGATCTCCACGGGGATCTCCTCTGTCCCGGGGCGCGGCGCGGCGGCGGAGGGCATCGGAACCGCAGGAGGAAAGCGGCTGTCAGAAGTGGGACCCTTCTGCCAGGCGAGACTGGGCTGGTTTTGAGCCCAGAGCCCAGCAAGCCGAACAGGCTGGAGGTCGGCTGGTTGCTTCGCGGCTCACGCGACGACACGGCACAGTGGGGCCGCGAAATTTCATATATCTGCGGCGTCCCCCTTCTTCCAGGCGGCCGGCTGCGTTTTCCTCCGCCTCCGGCGATCAATGCGCCTGCACTCCGAATATTATACCCCGTTCGAGATACGTTTCCAGCTTTGCATCGCCGAGCTCGTGAGATATTGGGCATTCTGGCTGTGATCTATCGTTTTCATTAATTGATTTCACTTCAAAGAAGGTATCGACCAGGACGGTTGAAGCAATAATTCCTAATATTTTGGTGAACAAAATAGGACACTTTTACATATCTGCGCCATTATGTAGAGCTGTATTTTTTTCTTCTGAATTGTTGATTAAAAAAAACTATTGTATGTGATACGTCTTTTTATCCTATTGGGTGGTTTGAATGCGTCTTTGCACTCGAATCACTTACATTTCAGGAGAGAGAAATCATTTTGTTTGACAAGAATCAAGGCTTATTATGATTTATTTAGGATGCATTCTGTTGCTCATTTCATTTCTATATAGGAAGCAGCTACGAAATGATTATGTCCACTGCGTTCTTTTTCCCTTTATTTAGCCCTTCGCATCTCTCTCGGAAAAAAAAACCTATTCGTCAGCGCACACGAGCCACCTCCGAAATGCCTCGGCAACAATCTTACCCTGCAGCGGCCGCCTTCGGCACTGGTGAGGAACACCCTTATCCTTCCCTTCCCCTCCTCCTTCCCCATCTAAATCCAAGTAAATCACGCTGCCATCTTTGTCATCCTCTCCGTCTCCGACGAGCGCCCCAGCCCTGTCCCACGCTCCTACCTCATCTCCGACGGCTACAGCCGCCAGATCTGTCATTGTCGACCGCCGCATGAGTCGTGGCACCTCCTCCCGGGCCTTGTTTCGTTGGATCTGTTGTTTTCGACGACCATCCTGAGTCGGGACGCCCCTACCGCGGCCTTCTGTCTCGTCTCCGCGAGATTTGTTGTTGCCGACCGTCGCATGTGCTGCGACACCTCCTTCCTGCTCTCTTGCCTCATTTCCGTTGGATTTGCTATTGCCGACGGGCGTTGTGAGCTGTGACGCCCCTACCCCGTCCTCCTGTCTCGTCTGCGCTGGATCTGTTGTTGCCGACCGCCACCGTGAGTCGTGACGCCCCTGCCCCCAACACTGCCCATCGGATGTCCGTTACCGCCGAGGAAGACGGCGCCATCGCCAACCTCGCCTCTCTGTTCGTCACTCTTCTCCACCGCGGGGCCGGACGCCTACCCAGAGCTCCCCTAGGCTCGGCAACCTAGGTAACCCCAACCCTAGACCCTAGCCCGAAGCATTATGGCTATGGCCAATTACTTCTTTTTATTCATTCGATTCTTGTTGTTACTTTCTTCTATTTTCTACCTTTTCTGTTTTATGTCAAATCACGCCTTGGACATCTTCTAGATAAGTCTCTCAATTTAGATTTTTTCGTTATTTTTATGTAGATTTGCATCCTAGCTTATATGTATGCAATACGACAGTTAGAAATTTAAGGTTGGGTGAAAAATTAAAGAGTTTTCTCCCTCTTGCTTGTGGATAATAACCATCCTCGTTGACCAAGAGCTTAGCCAGAGTCTGTTGTTCAGTTGTTCTCTTTTATTCCTACAACTCGTATTCTTTTGGTTACTTTTATTGCACCATCCTTCTTGCTCGGTTGTCTTTCTCACCATATATTAATGTACTCTAGTTATATTTTAGGGTTGTGGCAGATCATGAGGCTAAAAAGAGAACCGATAAAGGCAAATGGATAGCGTTAGGTTCTCAGCTAAGCACGAGGGTTGGCATGCCCTGGGGGGAGGGGATATTAGGGAAAGAAGAATTATGTTTCAGTTACAACATAGTATGCGAGGCATACCAATAATGAGGTGACGATTTGGTTATTAGTCATGGGTGGTTGGAAATAGTTGTGTGCTTGATGTCGACGATGGAGGTGAAGTGGAAGAAAGAACTATGGCCACTGATGGTGTTTATTTAAACTAAAAAATACATGTGCTTAATCTTCTATGTTTCACATATATAGATGTATGCGTAGCGTATGCCAACAAGTCGAAAAAAGCGTATGCCAACATATATTGCATATATAAAGAATTAGTTATTCCAATTCCGAGTGCAGGCTGATTTGTTGTACTAAAAGAGATTACATAGAAAAATTCTTCTTGAACGATGCCACATGCTCCTTGTATGATTTGTTTGGTTCTGGTAAGCCTGGGTCACAATCGCTACCTGAGAGTAGGTGTCTGGTTGAGGGTTTGAAACCAAACAAGTCATAATGCTTTATGGTGAAATTTCTATATTCTAGACATAAAACATAATAATGGTGTTGCGCTTAATACCTGATTTGGTTTGCAGATTTTTTTGCACGTGCAAATTAATAATGGTGTTGCGCTTAATACCTGATTTGGTTTGCAGATTTTTTTTTGCATGTACAAATTTTGGAACACTTTTTTTAGGGTAATTTTGGAACAAAATTCGAAGGGAATGGAGCAAGAGCCCAGCCCAGTCCAGCCCAACCCAGCCCATCGGAGGTGTGACTGGCCCACACGGTGACGCCGCGGGTGAAGTCATGTGAGCAGCGCGCGTAGGGAGGGCGGGAGGGAAAGGAGTGAAGCCGTAAAGCGCGGGCAGGGCACCACGACCAACCCTCACGCCGGGCCGCCGGCTGGGTCGGTCGCGGACTCGTACGGCCCCTCAAAAAACCGGATTTGATAGCGGCCGATACGTCCGCCGCGGCGGCTGAATAGGAGAGAGAAAGAAACTCCTCCCACCCCACCCCACCCCTCCCGTCGACGAACCCGTCCCACAAGCACGCGCGACGCGAGAAGACGCGAGGAGAGAGAAAGAGACATTGATAGAGAGAGAGAGGGAGAGGGAGCAGAGGAGGAAAAAAACCACCAGCCAGCCATCGTCGATACAAACGGAGGCAACGGGATAGAGGCGTGCCGCAGCCGCCGCAGCCACAGCCGCAGCAGCCACGCGCGGCCGCCGCCGTCCCCGCCCGCCCCCCAATTCGGCGCCCCGATCGCCGGATCTCTCCTTGCCGGCGCCCGCTGCCGGCAGCTCCGGGGGCCCGCCGATCGGCCCCTCCCCCCATGCCCGTGCCCCTCCGTTGGTTTCCTCGCGCGGGAGCAGGCGGGTGGCGGCCATGTCGGACCTGGCTTCGACCTGCAAGGTAGGCGCGCGCGCCCCACCCCGATCTCCGCCGATTCCGCGCGAATTACGCGGGGGGATCTTTACCGGATTTCCCCTCGCCTCCGCCTCCGTGGTTAATTCTGTGCCGAGGTTTAGAGGGGCCGATGGATTGTAGGAGCTCTGAACCTGTTCCAGCGCTTGTTGGTGCCAGTGGCACCTCGTGTGTCCCTGAAAAAAAATGTGGAATTTCTTAGCCTGCAGGTTTAGCTTGTTACTCTGCTGCTGCCCGCTGTGCTTCAGTCCTGAGTTTTGGAGCTACATGTCTTGTAACATTTAGTCCCCGTAAACTGTTCATGTATTAGGCTAGACTGGATCCCTCTATTGCATGGCATGGTACTTACATAAGGTACTACTAGCTTGCTTCGACAGCAAAATGACTTTTTTTTTAGCTCATATGTGTTTCTAGAGTTGATAGCTCACTTGTAATTTTTTGTCCTATGGATCAAATATGAGGAGTCTAATACTCCACTTCATGAGCACATCGTGCTAATGGATTACTCTTGAAGCTTTGATTTTGATCCTTTCCTTGCCTGTCGCAGGATAAACTTGCATACTTTAGAATAAAGGAGCTCAAAGATATCTTAAATCAGCTGGGATTGCCGAAGCAGGGAAAAAAGCAGGTCAGCAAATGTTTTCCTTTTTTTTTTTAAAAAAAATCTCCGCTTCTCCTACACTTTGTTTCGCTTCCCCGGGCATGTGCATTTTCCATGAATGGAGGTATGGTATACGAGCCATGGACTCGTCATCTAGTAATGAATGGGCTTGTGTGCTGTGTACAACTCGCTTTGATGGTAACGATGGGTTTGCAGAAAGAATTTCAATTCAGGATTGCTATTTCATAATCTCAGTTTTTACTGTGCCTGCCTCAACTTTGTTATATAATCCATTTTCGTAATTGTTGTTTACAGGACCTAGTGGAAAGGGTATTGGCGCTGTTATCAGACGAGCAAGGTATGCCTGCCTTTTCGGCATATGCCTCCTTATATCTTTGCCTTAAACTACTGCATTTTTCAATTTTCAAGATTGGATAGCCTTGCTTTTCAGTTGTGCTCAAGCCATTTGGTTTGTTATCCACATATGTGCCTTTATAGTTAAGTATGGATTGTTTCCATGTCTATTGTTGACCAAGAAAAAAAATCTCTCTTCTTTATTAGAGCATCTGCCAGGCATTTTCTTCATCTGAATTGTTAAGTTTGTTGATGAGATTTGGTTCTTAGGCTCTATTTGCTTGATGCAGGTCAACGCCATCATGGTTGGGGAAGGAAAAATGCTCTTACAAGGGAGGCGGTGGCAAAAGTTGTTGATGACACATACAGGTTAGAGTCGATCTGTTGGTCAAATTTGTCAGCAGAATACATACCAGAAGAGTCGACTATGTCAGATGAAGTTGTTGACTTGTTTCCTTTTGATGCCTCGATGCTTCCATTAGCAGGAAAATGCAAGTCCAATGTGCTCCTGACCTAGCCTCTAGGAGCCATAGTGGATCAGATTTCAGTCATTTCAGGCCCAAAGAGGAAGCTAATGACTATTATCACGTGGAGACTAAGGTCCGCTGCCTTTGCAGTAGCACCATGCTAAATGACAATATGATCCAGGTATCATATCCTCATATTTTTCTTTCATTTGATCAAGGTATCATATCCTTTTCTATATTTTATTTCATTTGGAAGGCACGTGTTACAAGACATAATTTCTTGAACTGCAACATGTTTCTTTTGGTGTCATGCCCGTGTTAATCTTTTATCTTGCATCATGTTTTCTGCAGTGTGAAGATGCCAAATGCCAAGTGTGGCAGCATATGACCTGCGTACTCATTCCAGATAAGCCCACAGAGGGTGTTAGCCCTGAAGTTCCGCCTCATTTTTATTGTGAGATGTGCCGACTGAGCCGGGCAGACCCGTATGTCCTACTTTGACTTGTTTGGTTTACTTTGTTTCCCTTTTTTTTTTTTCATTCAAAGCAGCTCTTGGGATGCCCAGCCATAGCTAAAATGTAGTGAATTGACTTTGCTGTATTTTTCTTTCTTGTATGGTTAACTGTGTTTTTGGAACATAATATGTTTCATTAAAACCTCCTTTTGTTCTGCTAATATCTCCACCTGTGATATGGTAGTCGTACCCATGGCCTCATATTCAACAGCTCAGGCTATTACCGCTAGGCTAGTGCATGCTTGGTTGCCTAATTGACTGTTTGTTCTTAGTTGATATGTCTTTCTGTTGGTACTGTCGTACTGAGATCGATGCTATAAGTCGTGCAGTGGAGGAATTAAACTTGGATCGTCTTGCCTTGGGCCTCCCTGCGCTATCCAGTTCACCTGTGAACAATTCTCGTTTGTAACATACCAGCCACCCTATTTAACAAGGGCAAACAAGGAAAACTCTACCCTAATTAATCACTCCTTAGTGATAATGCCACCCTATTTAACAAGGGCAAACAAGGAAAACTCTACCCTATTTAGGACACGTGATGTCCTAAATGATTTTCTTTACAGGTATGGAGGGAGTATGAATTTGCTATTTATTTAACTGGAGTATACTATTACTGTGCCCCAAACCTTTTTAGATGTATTTATTTATTGTCAAAACAGTCATTCCTTTAGCTTTAGTAGCACTGTTGACTGTTTTTGCTTGAGTTTATAGTGTGCCTAGTAGGCGCCGCCTTCTCTTTGCTTGATTTCAGCACATTAATGATTCATTTCCTTCTGCAACAAATATGACGTAAATGAAATAGTTTTCTCATTGAATACTAAACTTCCTAGGTGTGTCTAGTTCTTTTGTACAATCGAAGTTACTATGCTTTTTGGTCAGTACCTCAAATGTATTATGTCCAAAAGCCACTGGTGGAACTTTGTAAATCTATTTAGGCGCTCTAAAGTTGGCAATGCACTTGAACAGTTTTATCTAAAATATCTTGTTTACTAGTGGAAATTTCTACTCTCATTCACACTGTTTAATTCCACCCTATGAATTTGCAGGTTCTTGGTGACTACAGGAAATCCATTACTCCCTGTGAAACTCATGTCATCTGGTGTTGGAAATGATGGGTGGGTATATACTGGAACTTGTGATGGCCATATGTGATCTTACAATCTCTGTAGCTACAATGTGCCTATTCTTTTTTTTTTGGGAGGTTGTCAATGCAAGTACATGTATGTTTTTCATAGTACATACTAGTTTTAATTTTGAGGGTAAAAGCTGATGATGTATTGTTTTCTGGAGTTTTTTTAACCATACGGATATCTGTTCTGCTGGTTATCCAATCAATAAATGTTACTACGTCCAACATAGTCCTATAGGGGGTTACTTCGGTTCTGGATCTTTGGTTAGTCACTAAATTCCATTATCAGATTTGATAATCCTCCCAGTCCTGTTAATTGTTAATATGAGTATAAAACCGCTCGATATTAACACGTTAAAATGGTTAGCGCTAGTGCTCATTTGTATATAACTGAAATCTATTGAATTTGTGTCAGAATGTTCCACAAGTTTGAGAGCAGAATATTTTTTTGTCTTTGCTTCTTAGTTGGTAAGATGTGTTATTAGTGTGACACGACACCCAAATATACGGGTCTACAGTTGTGTTTTGGCACATCTGTTAGATATTTGCATGCCATTTGAGTAGATTTCAGTATTCTGTTATTTAATTTGTATTCTGGACTTATGCTGTTGGGTGACATGTGTTCTTATGAAACCTTTTATATCTCCAGAACTAATGTATCTCAAAGTGTGGAGAAGACCTTCCAACTTTCTCGATCAGATAGAGAAACAGTTCAGCGACAAGAATATGAGCTCCAGGTTTGTTCTCTCCACTGCAAACTTAAATTTAGCATATAATTTGTTTGATTTCTCATGTACCCCAACTATGAGTTATATATTTCACATCATTGCGAACAGCGTGTACCATATAGACTCAAGCATTGAACACTGAGAAATATCTTGATTCCGTGGGTTAAGGTTTGCTGTCTTGTTAACTTGAGATTGTGTTTTGGGTCTGGTGGACAGGTTTGGTGCATTCTTATAAATGACAAAGTCCAATTCAGGATGCAATGGCCTCAGTATGCAGAATTGCAAGTGAATGGTAATATTGAAAGTTCTCTTGTATAACTTGGATTTATTGGAATGCATTCACATCGAAACTTGGCTTATATGTTATGCAGCTATATTGTTGAGATGCATAGGTTTACATTGATATTTTGAAATTAAGGGATTGCCAGTGTGATATTTAGTTCCATTTGTTCAGGTATTCCCGTACGAGTAGTGACCAGACCTGGTTCTCAGTTACTGGGGATAAATGGACGGGATGATGGGCCAATGGTGAGTCAATTCTTACTTTGCTCCACTGGTAGTATCTAGACCCTGGTTGGATGGAGATTTGGTAGTTTGGTTCTAGACCTTTGTTTTCTTGGGGGATGTTTTTAACCTGCATTTCTACCTTTTGCCCGTCATGGTCTGTTCTGTTTGGTTCACGGTTGACCTGCACATTTAAAATGGGTTCCCGATAGAACAGAATATAAGCATGTTTTTCATCTGTTTCAAGTATGCTCCGCGTCACATTTCTGGTTTCTGCTGTTTTCAGGTCTCCTTTATTACTGATAACACAATAAGTTCTGAGCATACTTGCGTTCTGTGTACATGTGTGATTGTCCCCTCGTGACTTGTAGCTACATGTATTTTGCCATGGTACACATATTCTTGTGCTTTCCTGAAGCCTGCAGTTATGGGGTTGAAAAATTGTTTTTGTTTTCCAAATATAATAGTGCACGTTCATGACTCATAATGTTGATGTACTCATGGAATTGGGAATCAGAAAACTCAATGGAGACTGCTATGTAAACTAATTGTTAAGATACTGGAGCACAATTTAAAGCTTGGACCATTTGTAGAATTGGGATCTGGTTGCATTTACAAACAGCATGCTATATCAATTCGTTAGGCAACTCTTCCTTGGCTGAGTTGACTTGCTCATCATTACTTGGGCCTATGCATACATTTGTGCCGAACCGTCTTTACAGATATCGATGGAGAAGTTATGATATAGTACCACTTCTTTGTTTCTTGTTGCTCCACACATTAGTTTCGAGCTCTGACATGTTTTTTTTCCCTACACAATGTTTTTCATTAAATAGTGAAGCACTTAGTTTCACGCCATTCAGAAGTGATCTGCTGCATGGGAGTGTGTGGCAACAAGATTTATGGCCCGAATGTATTGTATTTTTTTTGACGAAAGTGTCTTTGCCTCGAATTTGCTGGGCTTACAAGTTTGACCATGGTATCCTGCAACATAGTAGTGGTAGGATTGTAAACCTAATGAATACCATTTGAAAAAGTGAAATAACTTAGAAATAACACCAATATAAAATAAATCACTACCATGCAGAATGGGATTGTCTGTGTTTGGTCGCAGAGGCCGGAAACAAATTCCATTTCTAAAGAAAATGCAGAATGGGATTATCATCATGTTCCACACAAGAATTTAACACCATTTTGATGGCATTATGCTAAGAGATCATTTTTTCCGCCAACAACATAATAGCATGTAGCCCTATCTGTTGGTGTGAGGCAAGTCCATGGTGCAATAGCCACTTCCAGGTTTCATCAAGAAACTTCTAGTGCTGATATGAATGCAAAAAGGCAAGATTTAAGTTAGCATTCTTCTATTTGTATCTGACATTCAGAGATACGAAGGAATTGGGTGCATATTTCTAGTGGACGAGGCAAAGTTTTACTTTTGTAGTTTCATATAGTAATTTTTGTCACAACATTGCTTTACTTTGAAATTCGTTTTCCAAGTTTTCTGTTCATGGGTTCGACTTGTGATTCTTGTGTTTGCTCATTTGCAGGTAACCACGTGCAGTAGAGAAGGAATCAATAAAATTAGCTTATCAAGAGTTGATACTCGAACATTTTGCTTTGGAGTCCGTATTGTTAGGAAGAGGACTTTTGCTCAGGTCTTGTTGACTTGATTTACTACTTATCTCATAGTTGAATGTGTTAATAGTACTCCGTATTAGAGATTTCCTATTTTACAAGTAGTGCCTATGTATTGGCAACTTTTAGCTTTATTCATGTTTAATATTATGTTTGAAACTTTATTGTAAACAATCAATGGTGTGTTAAGGACGAGTTAACCTTCAGTGAGTGGAAGATCCATGTATCACTGTATCAGCACAGTTTGTTAATAATTCTTGCCAAAGCTCATGCTGTTTTTTTTAAAAATCCTCTCCTTCTGACACTATTATTGATGCCCAGGTATTAAATTTGATCCCAAAGGAAGGTGAAGGGGAGTCTTTTGTGGATGCTCTTGCTCGTGTCCATCGCTGTCTTGGAGGTGGAGGTGCTACAGATAATGCTGATAGTGACAGTGATTTGGAAGTGGTTACTGAATCTGTTACAGTCAACCTTCGTTGTCCTGTGAGTTTTCTTCTGCACGTATCCTTTTGGTGATGATGCTATTTTTTTTACAAAGGTGCTATTACTTCACTAATGGTCATGTTTTCATTAGTTTTGATCATATATGTCGGTACCATATGCCTTTTTTAGTTTTTTCTTCATAGGTAGTAGCAATCAACTATATTCTCTTATCAGGGTGGGTTGCTTTTGTGCTCAGTTCGCTGAGCAGTATTGAAAGAGTTGGTAACTATTATGTACTCAGAAGCAAACATAAGCATTGTAATAGGTGTTCTCCTTTCCAAGATATGTTTTCTGGTGGTCTATAGCTGGCATGTTGACCCAAGCCTCTGATGCTTTCTATTGGTGCTATTTGCAGTATTGAAATTTTATCTAACTTTTTCTCGAAACACATTTTATTTTTCAGAATAGTGGTTCCAGAATGAAGATTGCCGGAAGATTCAAACCTTGCGTTCACATGGGTTGTTTTGATCTTGAAACTTTTTTGGAATTGAATCAACGCTCCCGCAAGGTCAGAATTTGTGCCTGTGCATGTCCAAATGTAGATGTGCATTAGGTCTGTTTGAACATCTACCCTATCAGGCTTTGGCCCAGGCCAGGCCTAATTTCTGCTTGTGCAATAAGAGTACGAACTGGTCTGTAGACTTAAAGTGAAAAATCCCCCAAGAACAAGATGTTATTGATTTTTTTTTATATATTAGTAATTTCCTGGGAATGATCAAGCCATGCTTGAGATTTTCTAGCTTTCGTGAATGGAATAGGAAGAGGTTCTTTTGCTCTTATATCACAGTCGTATGAGGGTTATGGGGCTATCCGTACCATATAATTGGCGCTTGTATTCTGCAACTTTTTTTTATGATTAAACCTACCATGTTTTTTGTTTCACATGGTTTCATATTTTGTGTCCTACATCCCTGATTGATCTGTTCTTTTGTGCAGTGGCAATGTCCAATATGTTTAAAAAATTACTCTCTTGAGAACTTGATGATTGATCCTTATTTCAATCGGATTGCTTCTTTGGTATGTCTTTGCCACAGATTTTCATGACTTCTGCTAGAATTTGTTTTGTTTCTTGATTCTTTTTTTTTTCATTCTGCATGTAGTTGCGCAATTGCAGTGAAGATGTTAACGAGCTTGATGTTAAACCTGATGGGTCATGGCGTGTGAAGGGTGATGCTGCCCCCAGAGAGCTATGTCAGTGGCACATGGCTGACGGTACACTTTGTGACTCAAAGGAAGATACAAGCCCTGCTGTGGAAAATCTTAATGAATTCAAGATAGAGGGTACTTCTGATCTACCTAAAAGCTTGAAACTTGGAATCAAAAGAAATCCTAATGGACTATGGCAAGTTAAGAAACCTTCTATGGTTGGAAATCACATCCAAAACAACACTGGGTTTCCAGCACCAAACACTGTGCCTATGATCAGTAGCCCCACTGGGAGTTACAAAGATGGAGAAGACGCAAGTGTGAACCAAGAAGGGGGTGGCATTCAATTTGACATATCATTGAACCAAGAGTTTGATAGTTTTCCACCTAACTTTGGTCAGTCATACAATACAGAGGATAGACAACAGCAGCAGCAACATAATGCTGCAGATGTCATTGTTCTTAGTGATTCTGATGAAGAAAATGACACAGTTGTTCGTCAACCAGCTGTCTATGACAATACTGCTACAAATGGCAACACTTTTCCTTTCACCACTAATGGTGCTGGATCTGGATATCCTGAAAGATACCAGGAGGATGCTGGCGTTGGTACAAGTGGCCTTGGTATATTAAGCAGCAGTGCTGGTGATTTTGAGATAAATAACTGGCAAATGCATCCTTATCCACCCCCAGAGCAAGGATTCCAGTTTTTTGGGACTGATACTGATGTTGCCAATCCTTTTGTTGGTTCACACAATTCCTTCAATATCGCACCAGATGACTATTCTCTTGATTGTAATGTTGGCATAGAGGAGCCGCCAGCAGCTCATGACATTTCAATTTGCCGAAACAGTAATGAAATGCATGGAAGCTTGGTTGATAATCCATTGGCTTTAGCAGGCGATGATCCATCTTTGCAAATTTTGTTTCCAAGTCAACCTTCCACAGTTCCCCTTCAGGAAGAATTGAGCGAGCGTTCTAATGCTCCAAACGGGGTCCACCCTGATGATTGGAGGATCTCTCTTACGCTCGCGGGTGGGAGTGGTAATGAAGAGTCTACAAGTGCTGATGGTCTTAAATCACAGCCGAAAGTTTCGTCGAAAGGGCCAGGGGTCAAACCTTTAATTGATGCTGGTCTGTCTCCCTTTTTTGAATTTAATTATTTCCTTTTGTGATTGTTTTGTTCCTAAGATAACGGTTTGCTACACTTCCTCTTGTTTTGGTAGCCCGACAACCATTTTCAGGATCATCATGGTCAACTTTTGAAGGCAGGCATCGTAGGTCATATTTTTTTTTTCCCAAAGAAGATGTGCAAAGTCTAATATTTTAAAACAAATAGCCAGAATCTATTAAATCCCCTTGTCACTAAAAACTGGGAAGGAATTTTGGCAAGTTCAAGAATTGCCCTTTGATTGCTTTTATTAGCTGCTGTGTTGCTTCTACACTTTAGTGGCCGTGCCCCCCTGTGCTCAACATTGTCTATTTGCACACTTGGCCTTAACCTAAGTTTAAGCTGTACTGAACTTATATTCGCTACCAATTTATATTTATTTATCTTGTTGGCTTGTAGAGATGTGGGTTCCAGAGCTTTACAGTTTACTATGCTTGCATTTAAAACAGGTTTAATGATTCGATACTGACTATAATAGTAAGAACTAGCTAGCTTTAATTTGAGTCATACTAAGGACTAGCTAGCTTTAATGTGAGTTCATAATCATTAAGCTAATTGGTGGTATAAATTGAGCATTGTTATTTTGACCTTCTATCTTGCGGACTCTTGTGCTCTCACCTTTGCCATTATATATACGACCGCATAACCACCAACAAATTCATGTAACTGGTTTCCTGTCAATACTATTTTTTGTAACATTTTTTGTTCTCAACTGCAGCTTCCGCTCTCCCAAGCACGAACAATGACAGATCCAGCGGAGCAAATATAAATCCGAGAAGTATCGAAAATATATTTTCTCATCCTCGCCAACCGCGGTCTGTTAGACCTCGCCTGTGTTTATCATTAGATACCGATTCGGAGTAGCTCGGACATCACATTGAAATCGCTGAGTTTGCTATTAATTTGGCAACGTTGACTACAAGAATCTTGTTTTTTTTGGAGGGCTATCGGGTTGTTCTGGCTGATATAAAGAGACACCAGTGTGGTTGCTTTGTTGCTTCAACCTGGTGAGATCCAAGTGGTCTATACAATCCAAGCGGGATCTGCATAGAGTTCATCTGATGGTAAAGATAGACAATCTTCTCTCTATGTGTTTATAAGTTGATATATTTTGTGAACTATTTTGCTTAATTTTGCATGTTTAACACGCCATTGGTTTTGCTCTTTTGTACCTTGATTATTCTCCTTCCGTTCTGTTTGTTAAGGCATAGTTTGACTGTCAAAGCTCATGCCTTGATCAATAATCAATCCAAAAATACAGGAGTTGTGTCATAAAATTGAGACCATTGGATTTGTATTTAAGACCATTTGCTAATGAATATGATTTGGTAACTATTAATGAAACTTTTATCAAATATAATTTATGGCAAAGATCAATCTTGCATGATCAAACTACTGCCGGTTATAATGAATGGAATTTTATTTTTTATTCTTAATTCCCATAAGGATATCCTGGATGTGGTTCCTGCATTTTAATCAAACGGTAGTGCAGTTTGATTTGTAAATACAGAAGAGTTTCCTTGCGATTGACCAAAGTAATTTCCCTTTAGGATTGGGGAATCATGAACAAATGGCATGCTTGATTGTAGGGTTGTAGCTGGAGTAACTGATTGGTACAAGGTACAGTATATAAAGCAAAACATTTAGTGCATGAGGTATAATATCGGCGTAAGCTGTGCTTGCCCATCTGCCTTTGTGGCAAAACTGAGCGAGGTTGTGTTGCATCCGCCTTGACATATATCTAAGCATTAGGGTTGACTTATGTGAAATATGTAGATCCAGATAGTAGTTTGATTGTTCGTTTAGCATGAACTGAACCAAATGAGGATTCCTGTAGTTTCATTTGGTATTTTAATTTTCAACTGATGAAACCATGTGGTAACTGGTGTATTTTCTGAATGCCAGGTTGGTACAGAATATTTTTCTAACTGGGAGTGAAGGCTTAATGTGGCTAGACGGAGCAGGTTGTACATTTTTCCTGACATTTACATTGTTTCCGCATAAACAATCTATAAGGAATAGGGGGGCCATCACTTGGCACAAGACAAATACATGTGAATGTTTGTGTGTACCATCATTGTATTTAGGGTTTGGGTGCTAATTTAGATTGTTTATTACCCTGATGTTTGATGGAAAATAAATTATTCCTTGAAGTGGCGGTCAATAAACTGAGCCCTTCAGTTTTGACTTGGAGCAGCTGATCGTTCATATGTTTTGTGTTGAAGTGGTGCATTTGTTCGCCTGAGTTTATGCGGAAGGACAAACCAAAACCGAAGTCATGGTTAGCAGAGGAATGGGTTATTGCATTAGCAGTACGCCAAAAAAAGAACAAAAAAAACGTTACATAACGCCAAGGCCATCTTTCAAGGAAGAATGTTATCGAGTTCCAAAAGTTGCAAAGATTTGCCACAGGATGGGGTTACGGATACGGAAGAATGCTTGATCGATGAGAATTCAGATCCTGTTTTGAAGCTTGTCAGCCTCGACGAGCGGGTTGTTGCGGATGATGGAGATGATGCCGGCGCGCTGGTAGTCGAAGGAGCAGTGGTGGGCCTCCGAGTTGCGGTGGTGGAGGCAGTAGGACTTGCCGCACCGGCACTGGAACCGCATCGCCAGCCCCATCTTCTTGAAGCACTCGGCACACCTGTTGTTGTAGAACGGGTTCTCCTTGGCCTTCCTCGTCCGCTCCATCCAATCCTCGTGCTCAATCTTGCTCATCTCGGCGTCCGTCATGGCGGCTGTTGCTGCTGGTGCTGGCATCTCCTCTGTCAAGACGGCTTCTGTTGCTTCATTGGAGGTGGTTGCGTGGATGTGCTTGGTGAAGCAGACGGAGCACAGGTTCATGGTGCCCGGGCTGCCGACGAAGCCGCAGCCATTGGCGCACGGAGACGGAGCGCTGGCGCTGCTCGTGCCGCTCGACATGTCCTCCTGGTGGTGCTGCCTGTGCTGGAAGGAAGATGACATCGATCTTGCTTTCTGTGTGAGAGAGAGGCTAGGAGCATAGGGGAGGGAGGAGATTTATAATGGTCCATCAATAAGGCGGATCCGAGTAGAATGCGAGGTGGTTGCGGGCATTCCGACTTGCCGAGGATCGGATATGATGGCGGTGTGTTCGCATCTCGGTCGGATCGGATATGTGGTTGCAGGGCTGGTGGCGTACCGTGGGGTTCGGCACTTTGGGAAACATGTGGATCTCACGCGCGCACTGTGCGTGTAGTAGGCATGTAGCCGTAGTGCAAACAGCCAGTCATCCTGCATTCCCAAGGTCATCACCGTGAACCGCTGCAATTTGTCTTTCCCGTGCGGTGCATAGACTCGAGGGCATCGAATCCTAATGCATCTTAAATCATAGTGCAAACAGTCAGTCATCCTGCATTCCCAAGGTGCATAGACGCCGTGCAACACACCGCCTATATATAGCTTGTTGTGTTTGGCATAGAATCCACCAAGAGCCAAGCCAATTCGTTCTCATTTTATCGACTATCTGAATAGAGCTGCATTCTTGTGTTTGGCAGAGTCCTTCGATATATATTTCCCTTGGTTCCAGTATAGGTTGTCCACTACTGCACCAAATCGAAAATGGCTTGCGCTGCCATGGTGATCTTGTTCAGCTTCCTCCTTCTAGGTTGCGATGGCGCCAGTGACCCTCCATCTTCCTCCACCGTCAAGCACGAGAAGATAGCAGAGGTGCACGTTCGCAAGCTGCTCAACCTCGGTAAGCAACTGATCGAGCGTACGTGCACTTGTTACCCTCAACAAACATATACATATATAAGCAACTGACGCATCACCGCGCCGTGTTCGTTCTTGTGTTCAGCTGCTGCCGTGCCGGCGGTGACGCCGGTGGGTGATCGGAAGACGGCGGCGTCGCCGGTGGAGTGCTCGGAGGAGTTCGTGGCGGTGTGTCAGGCGGAGGCGAGCCGGTGGCTCGGCGGCATGCCGTCCTACAGCGTGACGATCACCAACACGTGCGCGTCGTGCGCCGTGAGCGACGTCCACGTCTCGTGCGGCGAGTTCGGGTCCGCCAAGCTCGTCGACCCCACCAGCTTCCGCCTCGTCACCGCCGGCGACTGCCTCGTCAGCGGCGGCGGCGCCATGCAGCCCGGCGAGAGCGTCTCCTTCGACTACTCCAACATGTACCCGTACCACCTCGACGTCACCTCCGTCTCCTGCACCTGTGGCTAATAAATTAAGCTACCAAGTTATTGGGCCGTGGCGTCTCCGTGCGTGTGCGTGCAACGGTGCCTGGGAAATAAATCAGTGGATTTAGTAGTGCCTGCATTAAGGGAGGCCGTAGCCGTAGTACATGGATCATGTCTTCTTGCATTGTTTTTAGTCGTCGTAATAATGCTTCAAATAAGCTCATTGGGAGCGAGTTCGTGCATCGAAAAGTTCCATCATACCGATCTTGTTCTCGTAGAAATCTTGGTCACGCGGCACCCCCGCAGTCGACTGCGTTTTCGTCTTTGTTTTGCACATGTTTGAGCAGAAAATGACATGGTGAATTTCACAGTTTCTGAACTGCATGCCCTGAATAAGTAGGTGTAGGAAACAAGGTCGAAGACAGTTACGGAGTAGTATATTACTCGATTTAACAAAGCGTAACCATAACTATTATGGTACAGTTGCCAAAAAAAATTGTAACATGGGTAATGAGCAATCACTACTGACTTGCTGAGTACAGTAGTAGACAGAGTAGACACCGAAAGAACCACAACTATTAAGCAAGTGGAATACGTTGCTAGTTATGCCGAATGAGTTGAGTTTAGGCCAATGATACGTGGTAGTATAATATAATTTGCCACGCATCGACCCATGAAATATACTCATTATAGTCATATTGTTTCTAAACCTACCCTTGTATACTATATCGTTTAATGACCATTTGCTTAAGTTTGTGCTCAGCATGATGACCCGAGGATTACCCAGAAAAGTAGACCGGGAGTCTAGGAATGCCAAAAGCCACTGGTATCCTTCGCACTAGCTCGCCCTGCGCCGTGATCTTGTTCTCTTACCCCTACATTGGCATGCGTACCAGAATATTGCACTCCTGAAAGATATATGACTCTCAAGTACAATTGAATTCATCTAGGCGGAAAGAACACACTCAAACACTTATTCTGAATGGGAGTGGGACATATGCCCCCATTGGGCTCTCTTTTAACTTTTAAGGCCAGATTCAGTGGAAGGGTCATGGTGGAGTATCATGGCATTAAATATCATGCCACATCAGCAAATTTGTCTACATGGCAGGGTTATTTATGAGGAGAGAGAGGAGGGAGAGGGTCATTAGATGAGAGGGAGGGTCATCACCATGACATTTGGCTGGCACGGGTCTTCAAGTTTGCAGTCTTGGTAACTGTGTGATGACCCTCCCACTGAGACTGGCCTAAGGGTCTTTGGCGAGATCATGTGTGAGAATTCCAATAACAAATTATGGTTCACGGTCAAATAAGTTCTATGGCATAGTACTAGTAGGCCACCATTTAAAAACAATTTGAACAGTGTACACATTGCACCACAACACGTTGGACCTTGCGATCATATCACCATTGCACTGTAGTCAGTTTGTGTCATATAGTCTCGCACAACCTAACCATAGGTTGATACCCATGACGATTTCTCAGTGACACTTTAGAGAGTTATCTTCTTGTGGAGTATAATGCATATGTAGAGAGTGATCTCCTTGCATTATGGAGTATAATGAAGAACCCAAAATAGAACGCAACATTAATGCCATAAACTTTTATACAATCTTATAAGAAATTGGCAAAATAGGTATTTTAGTCCCTAAACTTTAGTCTATGGTTCAAGCTTGTTCCTCAACTTTAATAAGGGTTAATCTACTCCCCCAACTCTTGTTTTTTGACCAAATTCCTCCTTATGCTTACATGACACTGCATAGTACATTGAGACCAACAAGAAATATCCTTTTTACCCCTGGCTATGAGTTGGACCGTGGGAGAATAAGGAAGTGTGTATAGCTTGTTCAGCTATAACTGTTACAATAGAAATATATATGCAATACCTTCATACATATTTGGAAGAAAAGGACAACTAAGATTGCACTTTACATTTTAGCTCGGTTAGCTCACAAGCCGCCCACAACTTACTATAGTATGCTATCCAGGATGTTTTCACTTAGGGCAGAAACATTTCATACGGGTCTTAATGCACTATGTAGCACCACATCACCAAAAGAGATATGATTAGTCCAAAAATGAGAGTTAAGGGATCATACTACATTCTTTTGAGAGTTGAGGGACGAGCTTGACCCTAGGTCCTACAAATAGGGCGACACCACGTTCATCTTGCCTGGTGCACGTGCATCAAGGTCCAAACCAAAATCTGAGTTATTTAGTGGAGTATTGCTTGAGAACTGAAGTGTTTATATCGACGTGATAAAGACTTTAAATCTGGTTTACCAGGGTTCACTTGGATCAAGCTTCGCCCATAGGCTACAATGCCTATTTTGCCCCAAAAAAAAATTGGAAAATGGTCTCTGTATCATAATGCAATAATGAACGACGCATGTAGTGGAGTTGGAGAACATACAAAACAAACCCCAAAGTGTTCTTAGATTCCCCGGATCTGCAGAACACGTGTGTGGTTCCAGGCTTGACGAAAGAACGCCACACGGGCGCCATGCTTTTGTGCAGATAGTGCGGAGGCGGCAATGGCAGCTAGCGGCTGTAGCCTTGCTGTAGCACCACCCGCACGGCCTCACCTGGTGACGGGGATGGACGGATGAGCGAGACGACGAACGATGGCCTGGGCAAAAAGAAAAGAAAAGAAAAGAAAGGAAGGCGCACGTAGCGTCCTACCTCTCCTGCAAAAAGCCTTTGTCTCTCTTGCTGTCCCCGATGATTCCCTCCCTCCCTCCCTCCCGCCACAAATTGTCAAACGGTAGCAGATCTCGAGATGACACGCTGTTACTCGCATTGTTAGTCCACTAATAAGGCTCGATCGTAGGTCAACTCAGCTCGCGGCGGCTCATGTGCACGGTGGATGCTGATGCAGGCCGTACCCTGCCAACCTCTTACTTAACCCGGGCCATGGCCAGCTAGATCACATCTTGCATTGCAGCATCCCATGTTTGATTTCATCGTGCCTGCAATTAACTGCAAGTGGATGGAATGGATTCTCTGCTCATGTGTTGCCACTGTCTAGTAGTGATATAATGGTTCTCTCTCTCTTTTTTTTTAATCTTAGGAGGAAGATCCCGTTGCTTAGGCAAGTGCCAGCCATCCGCTTCGGATCGGATGGCGATCCTCTCCTCTGCTCCCTTTGATGAGAGATCCCAGGATTACCATTGTGCCCAACTCAGGCCACTACTAAAACACGGGAGGAACAAGACTTGGAGCCGTGCACGGCAATGGCGACAGTACGTTGCTCGCGAGCGAGGCGTGCCGGAACGTGTAGTCGATGTCGCCGTGGACAAAGCAATGGACTGGACGACGGGACGGAGCTCCTCTTTAATTCCACCACCACAGGACGGAGTGGAGTGCCGACCATCGAGCTGTACCTGTCAATGGAGGAACCGTAGCTTTCGTGGAGCTCTGTGCTCCTCAGTCTTCAATGGAGGAACCGTAGCTTTCGTGAAAGCGATTGATTGCTCTCGTGTCCTCCTCTGTCCCTGCCTTCATAGCCTTTTTGCAGCTCAGATACGATCATGCATTTCCTAGGTTAATCACCTGAGTTACTTCCAATACAACGGTGATTAAGGAGCTACTTCTACTAATTCTCTCTCCAAGCCACAGAAGAACAGAGGTGAAATTTTTCATCGCAATGAGGGTGAAGATCTTTGTACAGAGAGAGGAGCATCTTTTGCATGGAGAGACATGGACACAGAATCAAGACTAGCCAAAGATATTACACAGCTTACCAATAATCTACTACCCGAATTAACAGCAACAGACAAAATGAAAACATTATACTGATGGGTGGGTCCCGTGACCTCCTTCGCCTCAGTGGCCGGTCAAGGCCACCGGCGCCCCGGCCGCGGCCGGCGGCGCGTGCCGCCTCCTGCCGCTGCTCCCGCCGTGGGCCCAGAAGCACCCGGCCGTCGTGGCGTCCGCGGCGGGCCCCCCCGCCGCCATCTTCGCGGCCGCCGTCGTCGCCGGCTCCGACTTGCATCGCTGCAGCACCAGCGGCCGCGCCGACGAGCACCGCATCTCTTCCTCCTCCTCGAACTCGTCGTCGTCTTCTTCCTCCTCTTCGTCCTCCTCTTGGTGCCCCCCGATCAGCCGCGGGTCCTGCTCCTGCGCGGCCCCCGCTCCTCCTCCTTGCCTCTTCTCGCCGCCGTCCTGGTCGGCCAGCACCACCAACACCTTCTCTGCGGACGGCTTCCGGCGCGGTGACGGAGACGCCTTCTCCGGCTTGCGAGGGGACGGAGATGGCGACGGGGACGAGGCGATCTCCAGCGCCACCGCCGCGAGAGCGTCCCTGGTCGGCGAGGGCGACGGCATCATCGGCGCCGCCGCGGGGAGAAACCTGGAGGTGAGCGGCGACGTGCGATTCTGCGGCGCGGACCGGCAGCGCATCAGGAGGAGCGCGTTCTTGGGCGGCGTCGAGGTCGCCGACGACACGAGCTGCGCCTCCCGCTCGTCGTCGTCGTCGTCGCCATGCTCGTCCTCCTTCTCGCTGCCGAAGCCACCGCCGATCCCCATCTTCTCCCCCTCCTCCCTCCCGATCGATCCGAAGACGCTCACTCCCACCTGCATCTCCTCCTCCTCCTCGTCATCCCCGTGCCCCTCCCCCTGGATCCCTCTCCTCGGATCCGCCGCCGTTTTGGGCGCGGCGGCGACGGCCACGTCTCTGCTGCTGAACACCCATGGCGACCGGCGGGACGACCTCTCCACCTCCGGCGACGGCGCCTTTTGCTTCCGCCTCCTGGAGTCGAACTCGAACAGACCGCCGCACAAAAACGCCTTCTTGAGGCACCGGCAATAGCGTTTCGCGGCCTTCTCCGGCGCGGCCGCCTTGACCGCCGCCGCCGCTTTCTTCCCCTTCTTCCCCTTGCGCATCCGCACCTGGCCAATGCAGGTCACCTTGGGCGACGACGGCTCGCCGTCGGCGGCGCGGCTCCGGCCACGGGACACGAACATGGGCGACGTGGCCGGCGCGCGGCGGGACCGGCCGCCACGGCGGCTCTTGCTGAGCAGCAGCCGCGCCAGACCAGGAGGCGCTGGCGCCGGCAGCTGCGGCTTCTCCGCACGCCCCGGGCTCGCCGCCGGCGGCTTCATGGCTGGCTCTCCCCCACGCACGCGCTCAGGTGGACGCGTGCTGCCTAGGCCCGGCGGCGGCGGCTGGCTGGCTGACTTGGATTGGAGACGCGCTGGGACGCAGCGAGCTTATACCGGGTGGCGCGGATTAATGAGCTTGCTGATGACTGATGAGCTCCTTGCGTTGGAAGAGTGGCAGCGTGGGTGTGCGTGTGCGTGTGCGTCTTAGGATTCGGTTGCCTACCTGCCTCGTGGACCTAGACCTGGTCCACTGGACCAGTCAGTAGTCACTGCTGGTTTGGTTGCCGATGTGATGGGTAGATGATTATATTTTGTATTTTTTTGATAATTTTGTAAATTTGTAAACTTCGAATGATTAAAGAAGGAAAATACTTAACATTTCAAGTTATGAATGAATAAAAATCTCAGTTTCAACGAAAAAAATTAGAGATCTGTAATGGAAAAAGATAAATATGACATATTGTATAATTTAAAATAATATTGACATGCTCCAAGCAGGAATGGACTAATGGTGAGCGTTGTGTTTACCGTAATTCCGTGAAGTTGGAGCACATGTGACGATGGGTGGAATGGATCTGGGTATGCATTTATGGCGGTTTCGTGGGCTAGTCCTGCGAGGGCCCGCGGGCAGTCCATAGGCCGGGTCCACAGCCATGGGTGGTGGGGAGGGAGTGAACATGAGTTGTACTGGCAAAGGGAGAAATGGATGTGATGTGAGTGATCTCAAGAGGCTGCAGCAGCAGCTGCTCATGCTCGCCTCTCCTCTCTTCCGCTTTGCTTGCCGCCCTGGCCTTCCATGATCCATCAGCTCTGCTCTCTTGATTTCCACCCTGCCTGCCATTCAGCAAAAGCTCGTTTCGTCTCACATCCATACGTCCCTTCATTCGTTCACCTCTCCTGTCCCTTCATTCGGTCATACTCCTATGCTGCTAGGCGTTTCTTCAGGGCACCCACAATGTGGGCAAAAACCAGGTAGTAAGCAATAAATGCTAGCTTACTACCTGGTAGCAAGCAATGTGGAAGCCGGATGGACCAACTATCGGACAGCAAGCTTACTGCCGGCAGTAACACAATAAACTACAATATGTTTCTGTACACCCAGGAATAAAAAATGGAGGGACAGTTGGCCGTTGCTCCCATCCTCGCTGCAGTTCGCCGGTCCGGCTTGTAGCCGTTGCTGCTCCTGTTCCTCTGACCATTGTTGCTACCCGTTGCTCTGTTCCTGGCTTCCTGCCGTTGCTCCTCTTCTGGCCGTTGCTCCTCTATAGCATCCCCTTTGCAGGTGTTGCAACTCCCTCATCTACAAAAGCAGATGCATAGCAAACTTTAGAAATGAGCCCCACACTTCATCGAACTGCTAGAAGGAATGGATCCCTCAAACAGAGGTTTCATGAACTACTTTAGCCAAGGCTCACCAAACCAACATCTGCCAACAAATAAAAACACTAGCCAAAACTCCCCTCCTTCCCAATTCCCCATAGGTTTCCCCCAATCTCTATTTCCTCAATACCCACCACCTAATTTTCAAAACTTCCACCCTTTTGGTTCTGCGCCCAGCTATCCATATAGCGGCTCTTCTTCAAGTTTCCATGGAGTTCAGCAGCAAACAAATTGGTCACAATCGAGTCCAATAAGCTTTCAAGGTTTTCGACCTCAACAAGGTTTGACACACTCACCAGTTGAAGTTTCTAGAGCTGCAGCCAACAGTTCCTCTCATGGATCAGAATCAACGTCTCGATGCCCTACAAGACAGGAAGACAACCATCTCGTCGAAGAGTCAAGTGGCAATAGTGAAGAAGGAGGGAGGAGAGGTACACGGATGAATTGGACTGAAGATGAGAACATAAGACTCATGAGTTCTTGGTTGAATAATTCGGTTGATCCCATCGATGGCAATGACAAGAAAGCTGAGTACTATTGGAAGTCTGTTGTTGCTGAGTTCAACAGCAATACTCCTCCAAATCGCAGGACAGTTGTGCAATGCAAAACACACTGGGGTGGTGTTAAGAAGGAAATCACAAAATTTTGTGGTGTTTATTCTCGGGTTAGAAGCACTTGGACTAGCGGATATTCCGATGACATGATCATGGAGAATGCCCACAAGTGGTTTAAATCAGAAAATAATGAGAAACCATTTACTTTGGAATACATGTGGAGAGAAATAAAGGATCAGCCAAAATGGCGTAGGGTCCTTGAAGAAGAGGAAAAGAAGAATAAGAGGGCAAAGATTTCTGAATCAGGTGCATACACTTCATCATCCAACCAAGACACTGAAGAGGATACTAGTCGTCGCAAAGAGAAGCGTCCCGAGGGTCAGAAGGCAGCAAAAGCCAAGCTAAAAGGAATACAGACAAAAGCAACACATAGCTGTTGGAATAATTACAAAAGCAACACATAGCTGTTGGAATAATGCCAAAAGCAACACATAGCTGTTGGAATACAGACAAAAGCATCACATAGCTGTTGGAATAATGACAAAAGAGAGGAAACTAGCCGTTGGGACAACATCACCTACAAATAGGAGATGCAGTTCATGAATAGCACTCACTCATTTCCTTTACTTGTCTTCTTAGCACACCAACCAGGCTCCACAAAGAAAGATGTCTACCGAGTCACAACACCACTCTAGTCATTCTGATGAGTCACAAGATCACTCTTATCATTCTGATGAGTCTGTCACTAGTGACAAGCTTGAAGAGTTGATGTGGGAAGAAATCAACGATCCTATTGAGGCTGAACTAGAGGCTCGTCTTGAAGGTCAACTAAAAGCAAAGTTGGAGGCACGACTGACTGGTACCTCTAACCAAAGTGGGCGCAACAAACAGAGGTACATAAATAGAGATCACGAAGAAGACCATAACAGGTTGTTCGCTAAATATTTTTCAAGCAATCCTTTATACACCGATGATCAGTTCCGTAGAAGATTTCGCATGAGGAAGCATTTATTTTTGCGCATTGTAGAAGCTCTTGGTGTTTGGTCTCCTTTTTTCGTTTGAGAAGAGATGCCTTTGGCAAGGTGGGTCTATCACCATTGCAGAAATGCACCGCTGCAATCCGAATGTTGGCATATGGAACTCCAGCTGATCTTATGGATGAGTCTTTTGGTGTAGCTGAAAGCACGGCAATGGAGTGCATGATCTATTTCGTTCAAGGTGTAAGGCATATTTATGGACAACACTATCTTCGCAGGCCTAGTGAAGAGGATATCCACCGTTTACTTCAGTTTGGAGAGGCACATGGATTCCCAGGTATGTTGGGCAGTGTTGATTGCATGCATTGGGAATGGCGAAATTGCCCGGTTGCATGGAAGGGACAATTCACCCGTGGTGATTATGGAGTACCTACTATCATGCTTGAAGCAGTTGCATCTGCTGACCTATGGATTTGGCATGCATTTTTTGGTGCTGCCGGTTCAAACAACGACATCAATGTGTTGGACCAGTCACCCTTGTTCACTGATGTGGTACAAGGAAGAGCACCTAGTGTTCAGTTTAGTGTTAATGGGAACAACTATAATATGGGATATTATCTAGTTGATGGCATTTATCCCGAGTGGGCAGCATTTGCCAAATCAATCACTAGGCCCCAAAGTCAGAAGCATAAATTGTATGCACAACGTCAAGAATCAGCAAGAAAAAATGTTGAACGAGCCTTTGGGGTTTTACAGAAACGTTGGGCTATCATACGTCAACCGGCACGTCTTTGGGAAAGGCAAGAGCTTGCCGATATAATGTATGCATGTATTATTTTGCATAACATGATAGTTGAGGATGAGAGGGGCTCTTATGGGATACCCGATGATAACACATATGAACAAGGGCAATTTTCTGCTCAAATAACAGGACTTGACCAGGGACCGATCTATGGATTTGCAGAGGTCTTACAAAAAAACAGAGATATTCGTGATCGAGCAACCCATCGGCGTCTCAAGCAAGATCTGATTGAGCACATGTGGCAGAGATTCGGTAGTCAGCAACAAGATTAGAGTTTATTAGCATATATGAACCTTGTACTTTGTAGTTTAATTTTCATGCAGTAATCCAATTTACAGTGTACGCATATTTGTTTGAAATTACTTGCTTTTGTAACTGAGATATATTCTCCATAAATAATCTAAATAATGTTGGCAGGCATGTGATGAGATTCACGAATCCACTACTCAGTTAATCAAAAACAAATATTTAATGGCCACTTGCACAGGGAGGATTTACCGATTGTCCACTAGCATGCTGATCTGCACAGGCTTGTAGTTAATCGACACCCAGCGCTGCCTTCCTTCATTTTTCTGTGTTGCGGTTGCAACTCCCTCAGATCTGCTCCAGGCGACGGACCTGCGTGCTCCGTCTCCGTCTTCAGCTCAGGAAAATCGACACCTCCTGCGCTGTCTGCGTCTCTTCTGCAACTGCTCTGGCCTCACCCCCTGCCTGTCCTCCGTGACTTGCACGGACAGCCCGCCATGCGTCGCCGCTCGGAGGAACCGATGAATGGTTCCTGGGAGACGTGAACCACGAGTGGATCCACGGGATTGAGGAAGTTTATTCGCTGACCAATTAGAGATCTGGGATGGAGAAATCTTGTATGATTTAGGGACGGCGGCGGTGGCGAGGGTCGCTTCGAGGATGGGAAGATGGGAAGGAAAGCTCTGGCGCGGGTAGAATCACGGGAGGTTGGGGAAGGTTATTTTTTTTAATCTCACGGGGCCCAGCTTATTTACCGCTGCAGTGCGTAACCATTGTGCAGTTTTACTTAACTATTTACCACTTCTCTTGGTCCCACCTTTACTTACCACCTCCAGCATATACATTGCTCATGCCCTCATATGGGAGAGGGTAAAATTTTTTTTTTACTGGGATGTGTGTTATGTGAGGGGATGAATAGGAAAGTTGAAAAGAAAATTTTTGGGGATGCGTGTTCTGTGAGGGGGATAAATAGGAAGTAAAAAGCTGAACATTGTTTTGAAGGGTAATCTAGTTAAGGGTAGGTCAGTGGCAACAAGGTCACTACAAGATCGATCAGTTTGTGAAACAAGGAGTAGTGGTTAGATTATCGATCCAAGCACAATGTTGTACTATTGCACAAGTCCAACTGTCCAAGTGGTCGACTAGCTACATTTTTCATAACAATAGGACCTAAATACAAAAATAATAGGCACTTGCTAATCATAGCTTAGCATTGGAAAAGTTTTAATTGAAAGTGCTTCCATGCATAAACTTCTAGAAATTTAAAAGGAAAAGTAATCTTTTCTTGGTTGTCGTCAAATGTAGGAGTCCACGACTCTTCCCTTAAGACTACCAGCACTGGTCTCCTCTACGGCCTCCTTGAGGAAGCAGATAGAGGAAAAATCCCCCGCGGCGGTATTCTGTATAGCCTCCTCAACGACAAAGGAACGTCCTGCTTCCTCCACATACAGAGGGCACCGCAGTCTCCTCCATCGCTGGGCCCGCCCTCCTCCCCCAACTGCCTCGCGCTCGTCCGTGCTCCTCGTCCCTGCGCCCGACTGGCCTCGCCGGCCTCTCCTGCCTCACGGCCGTCGGGAAGGCCCGGCCTCGGGGGCGGGCGTGCCTTTGCTGCTGGGGAAGGCATAGGAGGTCCAGTGCCTCCGCGCTTGCCCGGCATCCCGCGCATCTGGTGCTCGGGTGAAGAGAGAGGAGGTCACGCCGCCGGCCGGTCCTCCGTCGTCTGCGGCGCATCCACCGCCGTGCGCGGCCCATCGACGCCTTCACCGCTCGTTCCACCCCCGTCCTCCGTCGATCTGCCGCCATCCATGCTCCATCAACCTCCGCTCGAGTGGATCTGCGTCGTCGCCGCCATCCCTAACCTGGATTCGTCCCCGCTGTCTTCACCGTGCAGGGGGGAGTCCGCGACTTGATTTGCGTCGCGGCCGTTGCTCATCTGGCCCCGGCCTCGCGCCCGTTCGGTGCGGCGCGGTCATCCTGGAGGACGAGGCCGTGGGCAGGCGACGGCATAAACGGCGGCGCCGAGCTTCACAAGATCGGGAGATGACATCCTCGGAGAGCTCCACTGCACGCTCCACAGCGCGCTGCGTTCGTCGTCCTGGCCAACTCCGGTTTGTCCACCATTCCCTTCACTAGTACTGTACAAGTCTCTGCCCCAACTGATCATCCATGCCACCACAAAATTGTAGTTGTTAAAATTTTGTGCCCCCAATTGATGATCCTGGTATATTATTCCAGCATGCAGTGTTTGGAATATTCGGAACCTACTTGTGACATTGATAAATGTTTCAAGTATTTTTGGCTTGCTAATTGCTGTTGAGTGTAGTCCAGTTTGCTATGTGCATGTTCTCATGAGACTATGTTCTGAACTTGGATCACCCAACATCTTTGCTGTTGTCTTTTTAATAAAACAATTGTCACTAATGCTGCTAGTGTTGTAGCTTCACAAACATAAACATAAGGTGAATAACCTTGTTTCTCATAAAATTGATTGTGAACTGCATTTTGATAGTTCATCCTCAGGGAAGATGATCTAGTTCTTCTCTTCACATACTTCCTATCATTTTTGCAGTCATAAAAAAGGTCACTGCAATCTGAATGTACCTATGCAACTATGCACGTCCAATGTCATCTGCATATGAATTATCTCTAATTTTTGGCACGATGGAGCAAAATAACCAGACCAATGATGGATCACAGGGAAGTTTTCTTGCTGGCAGCATTCCTCCGTACCATGCTAACTGGAACCCATTCATGTATGGCTTCCAAGCTCCTCCACCATGGCTCCATCAAGGAATGCCACAGTTTGCACCCAATGTGGCAATGATGCGTCCAACTCAAAATTGTCCTCAAGTTTTAGAACCAGCTTATATGCATCTTCGCAAAATGGTGAGGACGATGTGCAGGAACTTGCTAGCCCTCCGGCTCCTACAGGAAAAGGAAAGAGGACAAAGGGGGTCGGTAGGAGCAAGTTAAGCAATTTCAACCCCGACGAAGATGTCAACCTTGTCAAGGCATGGCTTGATATCAGTTTGGACCCAATTAATGGTACTTCACAGAAAAAGGATGGCATGTGGTTGAAGATTCTAGAAGAATACAACCTGAGGAGGGAATCATACCCAGAGAGCACTATGAAATCACTGCAGTGCCGTTTGGACGTTATCAAGGCTGAAGTGGGGAGGTTCGCATCCTTTTATGCTGATGTCCTCCGAGAGAATCCTAGCGGGATGTCTGATGCTGATATGGTTTGTGATTTGTTGACCCATCTATGTCATTTGTTAGCATTGCATGTCTATTACTACCCAAGTAGCTGAATGTTGAACCTAACCTCTACTTTACTGCTGCAGACCACTCGTGCAGCAGCTGACTTTTCTTCTATCATCAAGCATCCCTTTGCTTTGCTACATTGCTGGGAGATAATGAAGGATCAGCCCAAGTGGCAAGATCCCAAGTCCCAGGCCTTTGGAAAGGAAGCAACAGGTGATGGTTTTGGAGAGGACCCTATCAACCTTGGCGATGACATCTCTGCCCCAACTGCTTTAGCTGACAACAGGCCTATGGGCGTTGATAGAGCTAAAGCAGGCAGGAAGAAAGCTAATTCTGATGCGGCTTCAGCATCATCTTCGGAGTATGCTTCGATGATGCAGGAGATGTCATTGCGGAGGATCTCTATCATGCAAGCAGAAATACTAGTAAAAGTGAGCGTTTCCAGATGCTTTCCAATAGAGATGAGAAGCGCTATGAGGAAATGCAAAGCCACAATCAACCATTGTTAGCCATTGAGCAAGAGAAGGTTCGGATGCAGCGTGAGAAGCATGACAAGGAGATTGAAGAGAAGGAGAAGCAAGATGATGAAAGGATCCTTGTGATTGATCTTAATTGTTGCACACCAGCCCAACGAATGTATTATGAAGCACTTCAGAAAGAAATATTCAAGAAGATGGCAGCGAGGCGCAGGAGCAGATCTGGGCCTGCACCTTAGGTGCACTGCGGTGGGATAATTGCAGCAATGTAATATTAGTGTATTGTCTAAGTCTGTTATTTGTTAAGTTAATTGTTGAGTGTGCATGTCGGACATAGTTTGAGTGTGAATTTCGGACATAATTTGAGTGCCTGTTTGTAACATTTGTATTAGTGTATTGTCCAATGTAACATTTGTATGATGACTTCGGATAATCTATGTGTTGCCTGTTTGTTGTATTATGACTTCGGAAATTATTTGTGTCGAATATGTTCTGTGCTGCTGGTCTTGTTCCTCTGTGTTGTGCTTTCTTTGCTTGTGGCATATGTTGTACAATAATATAGTGCATTCAGAGTTATACACCCGCACAAGATAACAGACTTCACAAGATAGTCAATTCCAAACCTTCTAGTTCACAAGATAAAATTCCAAACCTTCTGGAAGTGCACATAAATATTATAAGTGCACGTAAATATTACAAACCCACTAAATAAATATTAGAAATGCACATAAATATTACAAGTCCACTACATAAATATTAGAAGTGCACATAAATATTACAAACTCACTAAATAAATATTAGAAGTGCACATAAATATTACAAGTCCACTACATAAATATTAGAATTCCACTGCAAGAGCATTGTCTAGTGATGGTTAAGAGATCCCTGCCTCATCCAATGGTGCTCGATGAGATCAAGTTGTAGTTGACAGTGCATTTTTTTGTCATGAAACCTATGGTGGGCTGCAACAAATGCAACCCTGTCTGGAGTGTTGTGGTATGGAATAGCTAGCTCTCCGATGCGTGAGAAATCAGTATTACGGGCATTGTGTTGTTCATCCTCCACTACCATGTTATGCAAAATAACGCAAGTTATCATGATATCGTTAAGCTGGCTGCGATCCCATCCATATGCAGGTCCTCGGATCACCGCAAACCCAGATTGCAGAACACCAAATGCACGCTCTATATCCTTGCGTGCACTTTCCTGTTTCGCAGCAAAGTATTTTGTCTTCTCCCATCTGGGGTGACGAACAGTCTTAACAAAGGCTGCCCATTCAGGGTAAATCCCATCCGCAAGATAGTACCCCATGTTATAGGTCCTTCCATTGATAACAAACTCCACAGGTGTTGATCGGCCCCCTGACGTAACCTAAGAATATAGGGGATCTATGAAGAACGTTAATGTCATTGTTACTTCCAGGCATCCCGAAGTAGGCATGCCATATCCAAAGATCATACGATGCAACCGCCTCTAAGATCATAGTGGGATGTTTTCCTCTCCCCTTGAACTGACCCTTCCACGCAACGGGGCAGTCCTTCCACTCCCAGTGCATGCAGTCAATGCTGCCTAGCATCCCTGGGAACCCACGATTTTGACCTTCTTGAAGAAGCCTAGCCACATCGGCAGCGTTGGGTGCCCGTAGGTACTTCTCACCAAAAACATCAATGACAGCCCGACAGAAATGTTGCAAAGCTTGTCGAGCAGTTGACTCGGCAATACGCACATACTCGTCAACAGCATCTGCCGGGACCCCGTAAGCGAGAATACGCATAGACACGACACACTTCTGAAGAGCCGATAGTCCTTCCTTGCCAGTGGCATCACACTTCTTTTTGAAGTAGCTATCATGATTTTTAACAGCATCTTTAATACGCTTGAATAAAGGTCGGCGCATCCGAAACCTGCACAAACACACCTGACATGAGATACTAGAGCCAATGAGAGATCAACCTTCCAAATATGCCAAACTTTACCTTCTACGGAACTGATAATCATTGTAAACAGGATTTGGAACAAAGTAGTCCTCTTTGATCCTTCTATGGCCGGAAGGAAGGTCCCTCGGCCGAATAACCTTTGGTGGCGCATCAGATCGACGACGCGGACGAGAACTCTCTGCTTGCACAAGGTAATTATATGTCGCCAGTTCCGCTTCATCATCAACATCATCGAATAAATCAGTGTCATCATCTTCCTCCTCAGTCATCCAGTACCTTGTGAATGAGCTGAACCCATCCATGCCATACGTATAAGAAGAGCCTGTGAACCCGTCCATGCCATACGTATAAAAAGGCCCTGTGAACTCATCCATGCCGTTCGCACAACTCAGGATCTTGCCTGTACTGCTTCGGCACTTGGAGGCTTGGAAACTGATTATTGCTTTTCCAATCACCAAGGCCGTGTGGGGAGGCCTCAAAAGGATGAAGCAACGCTGGACGAGAAGGGAAAAGCAGCACCGTGGGGATGCGTCGTCGCCGTGGCCGCGTCGAGCGGCACCAGTCGCGCCGTCAGGTCCGCCCTGCGCAGGCCGGCGTGCTCAGCGTCTGCCCCGGCGTGGCCGGCGCCCCAGCCGCAGCTCGTGGTCCGCCCTGGCCAAATCGAGCCGCCGGCGAGCCAAATCGACCAACAATTCCAGGCACCGGCGCACTGCTCCTCTGCCTCGGCGAACCAACCAGCCCACGCCGCCTTATCTGCCCCAACGAACGCGGCGGCAGGGAGAAGGTCGTGCTCTGCCCTGGCGCGGGCAAGGTGGTCACCGGCGCCAGTGGCCCCACGGCGGCACCGCTGGACCTCGGCGGGTGGCGGCGCTTGGAATCGGGCCGACGCCGGCGAGATTGGAAGAGGAACGGAGGACTGGACCGGGAGGAGACTAGGAGACGACCTGGGCAGGGGAAGGAGAGAGGAAATTGATAAATAAATCTGACGCATGGGCCCAACGGGGTGGTAGTTAGTACTAAGGAGACCTATAGGAACGATGAGTGCGGACCAGGACAGAAAATTCCTCTTAGAGGAAGCAAATAGAGAGAATCCAGTGCTGGTAGTCTAAAAAAGATGATCGTCCTCTCTTGTTGTCCGCCACCTCGATTAGACCGGGGCGTGCAGTGCATGCAAGGAAACGAGAGAGAGAGAGAGCAGCTCGCATGCATAGTAAAATAAACAAGCGTTGCACGAGTGGGTGCATCAGCCATGGCAGCTTTCACCTCACCTCTTCCTCCTCTCTCTCAACCTTTTTCCTTCTCCTCGTCGTTTGGTTTGGTGTCCTTTAAACCTTTTTGTTTTATGCGCAAAACAAGCCGCTCGCGGCGTCATCGTGCGCGTGCGTGTCTGATCCGCCCGTCGCGTGGTCAGTGGATGCAGCGCTAGCAGCAGCAGCAGCAGGTGATTGATTAGTTTAATCACTCGGTGTCAGGGCGAGCATGGAGCCAGGCCGTGAGCTGGTGCCATGTGGAGAAGAGAGGAGCTCGGAGTCGGAGCTCCTCGTCTGGGGATCCGATCGACGTGTGTGTGGATCCTGATCTGAGAGGCCGTTTTCTTTTTTTCCTTCGCCTACTTGAACAATGCGATGGCATCTTCCCCACTACCAAGGCAGTAAGGCACAAGCAGCTCGATCGTGTGCTTCCTCACCAAGGCAAGCTACTCAAAGTACTCGTAGAGGAAAGATATCTGCTTGAATAGGGATCTTTTCTTTATCGTATGTGTATGTCTTGCTATATATATATATATATATATTTGATCATATATCCCTGCTATATACTATTTGAATTTTTTTTGCTTAAAAGCATAATGATTGATTCGTGCAAAGAATTAGAATTTTTAAGTTGGGCAAAAAGATCAACTTCCAATTTTTGGCACTCTTTTTTTAATCCAGATAAAAACAGGATTGGAATCAGGCCGGGGCAGAAGAGGATGGCAAGACTTGGAGTTTGCTCGCCACAGAAGATTCCTTTATGTACGACTGAAATAGAGAATGGGGGGCATGCATGCATTTCTTCCCCCGGCCCATGCGATGCAAGTACTACCATAAACACGCTATGCCACCTTTGTTGAAAGCACGCACAGTATCAGAACAGTAACAAGATAAGCATCGCTGGCCTTCGGAGCCGATCCTCCCCAAAATTCGAGGCGAAGAAGGCCATGAAACAAAAGGAATTAAGCAATATTATTAGGGGTCCCATGTCGTCTTATATGGATAAAATGGAAGCATACACAAAAAGGCTCTATATCTATCCGAGAAGAATATAATCCAGCGTGATTACGAACAAGTTTGAGGGTAGGCTCTCGTCAATGGTAATAACATGCATGATGGTGATCCTTTAAATTTTACTTCCCTCTGCAGCTCTGCTTGAGAAAAAGTTTTTCTACCATGCATGCATGGCAAAATTTTGTACTAAAGCAGACCATAATATATGTTCCGTATGTAGATCTACTCATATAGAGTCCAATAAAATTAGAGTTTTCATTTTATAATTTTTATGTGATTTACTATAATTTTTCAAATATTTAGTAAAATTAATAAATAAAAGAAAATGCAAAGTTGCAGGACTGTAGCAAACCCACGGTTACGGTAGCAAAACAACCGTCTAAAACCACTGAGGGACGTAATATGGACGGTTTTAAAAGTTAAGGGACGCATTTTACCCGGTTTTATAGTTCAGGGATCTAAACCAGACTTAGACAAAAGTTGAGGGACCTCGATAGGACTTTTTCCTTTCTCCGATGTCGTCTCTCTCTTGTGGATTGCATTGGATCTCTCTTCTCTTGAGAGGAGACCTCACGTTACATGCATGCACTGTAGGTAGTATATAGCGTGGCAAATCCCTCCTCCTACAGGGGTGCCAAGAAGTGAAAGGTCACTTTCACTGTGCTCATCTTATCTTGATTGGAACTTGTTTTAGAGCATCTTGATAGGAACTAGTAGGTGCATGTATGGCAAGCCAATGGGGACTTTTTGGGTGTGTCTCTCTCTACTACTACTATACCAATTCAATGCCCTATCAAGAACAATAATAATAATTTGAAAGTGACGAATAATGTCTCAGGAGTAGACTATCAGAAGAACCATACTAGAAGTGGATATGATACTTCGGTCGAAATAAAAGGAGATGGGGGGGAGCAGATCAAGACTATTTCGGAACAGAAGATGAGATGATGGATGGTGTGGGTCCGTAAAATATTAGGCTTAATAGAATCGTCTTGAGATGAAGAGTCGTGTGATTAGTTTTATAATTAGTCTATATTCAGTACTCCTAATTAGTGTCAAAAGGATGGATGTGACATTTCGCCAACTTTACACCCCAATCTAAACAAGGCCTAAATATCGTTAAGGCAGGTAAACAATGCACATGAACAGTTCAGTCGCAAATGGACCCGGAAGAGGTGGGGCCCTGCATGTGTGGGACAGGCGAGGCGTATTGCTGGACAGGTCGATGCAACACGTAGCCGGTAGGTCCTCTGCTGTCCAAAGGCTCCAAAACACTGGTTACTCCTGTTCACTTTTATTTTTTTGGCTGGGAGCTGACCCGGGGGCTCTGATTTGCTCAATTGAAGTCCCTATAGCGCATGCATGAGCGAGCAATGAGCATGCAAAAGTTGCATCGACATTATTACTTTTTACAAATAAAGGTAATGGTACGATTAAGGAACAGGTCATTGTGGTTGAAAGTTTGTTGCTTCGTTGCCTCGTTTGCTCCTCGCCTTGTCCTATCAGCCCTATGGAGTCTGTGCTTACTTTTTTTTAATACAAGTTAGAACACTAATGGTTACAGTGAATCATTAAACAATACCTTAGTTATTTCAAATAGAGAAGAAAAGAAGCTAGGTTGGACATTGGTAGGAGCAACACCCTGCGCCGCTCGCTTGGGTCTGCCCTTCCGTCTAGTATCCTTAGGAATCGCATGAATGCATGCTGAAATAGAGGTACTACTTCCACCGTGCATCCTAATAACTATTATCCGTCTATCTACTACTGACTGAACGACATGCACATCGGAGCAAAGACACATGCATCTGAATATCAGAGTTTCCCGGCCGGCCGGCAGTGGAGTGGGAACATGCTATTAGTAGAGTAGATCATTGACCAATAAAAACAACCAACCGAGATGGCCCAAATAAACAAAAAGTCAACTTATAACACTGGATTCTGCATTATCCTCCTTCCTCATCAGTCATCACGACGCTTCTACAGAGTACTGCTCAGTGCCTACCCTCAACATACATGTATAGATCTGAAGTGGAGGTCTGAATATAGTGAAGGACTAGTATTCATCAATTCGCTAGCTCTCTCCCACATCTTCTGTTCACTGCTTTCCCATGATTTTCCACGCCTTCCTTTTCAAGACTTCAGGGGTGAAGATTTTGGTAAACATACTTTATAATTTGGCTAATTATTAGTTAAAGGAGTATATCTGAGCGCCGTAGTGGGTTTCATTTGGTGCGTTCCAAAAATACATTATTGACATTGGAGGAGGGAAAACATGCTACTACTTTCATCTAGATTATAGCTATATTTAGTTTTTTTTAAAGTCAACCATTGTAAATTTGATCATGAATTGAAAAAATATTAGCAACGTGGTAATTATGTTGAAAAATTCATCACGAAACCAACTATTACAACATGTAACTTTTTAATAGTATTAATCAAAGTTAAGAATACTCGATTTTTGAAAAACTAAACATAGCTATATTATAGAACAGAGAAAACTATAATTATTTATGAGAAATAACAAAAAAATCATTTTACCTTTCTAGACTATGGGCTGGGTTCGAGTTTTCTCACTGGACTGAAAACCTGGGTGTTTTGGCTTCTCCAACCAGACACCTAACCATGCCTACATGTCCATCGCCCCGGCCTACATGTCCATCACCCTGGCCTAAGTATCCATCGCCCCGGCTACGTGGCGTGGGGTCCACTAAGTCCCTCAAATCCCTTCATTGTTAAAAAATGAAGGCGGGGCAATGGACATGTGACTTGGCGTCAAGTAGGCCAAAATCAGCGCGGAATAAGGTCAGGAGGGGGGAGGTGACATGACTGGTTTTGATAGTTGAAGGAACCAAAATACCCGTTTTTTTGTTTAGGAAGAAAACTCGAACTTGGCCTATAGTCCAGAGAGCTTAAAGAAAAAAAGAGTTTTTCCAAAAAAAAAAATCTGCACAGTGTTGTTGAACCTGAACCTAGTTTGCTGTTTGAATTAGTTTGTTAGAAGCCCACACATGAGTCCGTAGGCAAGCCTATTCACGCATAATGGGCCGATCTTACTTTTTATTTTCTTTTGAAACTGGGGCGAACGTGAGAGCCAGGCTTTCTGTCTAATGGGCCTCATGCCAGTATCTCACCACACCGCCACCCCCTCAAAAAAAACACAGGCGGGCTCGGTGTGCGTGCGCCAAGCTCAGTCCAACTCCATCCGTAGTAGCTCAGCAACCTGTCCACCATGTCGTTCCCAAAATTCCCGATCTCGTCAACAGCACAGCATCCTGGCTGATGCAGAAGCTGAGCCGCTTGAGGGTGACAAACCTGGAGTATTAAGCTAGCGAAGATGACGACAAGAGTTGACTGACCCTCGGTGCTCAAGCAGCAGTCATATATAGACATGTTTTGGCTCGTAAGGGACAGACATTCAAAAATTGTCCACAAATATAATGGGTTATTATTTTTAGTACCCCAGTCATTTGGATCTTGCGGCATTTCTAATGTTTTGGAGTCGCTCGACGGCCGGTTTCAGTACCAGTATTCTTGTGTGGCTGCATAAGTTCTGTATTGCCCGGCCTATCCACCCGAGAGCAACGTGAATGATCGAGATCACTTCATTACCAGAAACTCACGACATTTTTAATGGGAACGTACTGCGACTCATTTTAACGAATTTGAATACAAAATTGTTGAGCTTTTGACAGTGTAAGATCAATGACGAAGATGACGACGGCGCCATTTCTCTGGCTCTCACTCCTGTGCTCCTCCCAGCTGGCATTCACCACCTTTCGCCGCGGCTACCGGCATCCACCTCGAGCTCACCCACGTCGACGCCAAGGCGAACCTCACCGTCTCGGAGCGCATCCGCCGCGCCATGACACGCACCCAACGCTACCGACTCGCCACGTCGTCGTCCATGGACGACGACGCCACCGCGCCCGTTCACTGGGCGACGACGCAGTACATCGCCGAGTACCTCATCGGCAACCCGGCGCAGCAAGCCGAGACCATCATCGACACCGGCAGCAACCTCGTGTGGACACAGTGCACCGCCTGCCAACAACCCAACAGCAACTGCTTCAGCCAGGACCTCCCCTTTTAACGACCCTTCCCAGTCGACCACGTCACAGGCCGTGTCCTGCACCGACACGGCCTGCGGCCTCGGCTCCGAGACGCAATGCTCCAGTGACGACGGGACGACGTGCCAAGTCGCCGCTGGCTACGCGCCGGCACCATCTCCGGTGTCCTCGACACGGAGGAGTTCACCTTCGGGTCGTCGGAGTCGGAGGCGACGACCACCCTTGCCTTCGGGTGCATCACGTCGTCGAGCCTCACTCAAGGCTCCCTCGACGGTGCGTCCGGTATCATCGGGCTCGGCAGGGGTGGTCTTTCGATCGTCTCCCAGCTCAGTGACAGCAAGTTCGGCTACTGCCTGACGCCCTACTTCACTGACACGGTGGGCCCAAGCCACCTTTTCGTCGGCTCGTCGGCCGGCTTGAGCCCCAACAACGCGCCAGTGACGTCGGTGCCCTTCGTCCCCAACCCTACGGATTATCCCTACGACGCGTTCTACTACCTGCCCCTCACGGGCATCACGGCGGGGGCCACCACGCTCGACGTCCCCGAGGACGTGTTCGAGCTCAGGGAGGTGGGGCCAGGGCAGTGGGCCGGCACGCTGATCGACTCCGGCTCGCCGTTCACGTCGCTCGTCGACGTGGCGTACCAGGCGCTGGAGGATGAGCTGACGCGGCAGCTGGGGGATAGCCTCGTGCAGCCGCCGGCACAAGGGTTTGACCTGTGCGTGGCGCGGATGGATTTGGGCAGGGTGGTGCCATCGCTGGTGCTTCACTTTGGGAGCGGAGGTGGGGACTTGGTGGTGCCGCCGGAGAATTACTGGGGGCCCGTGGACGACGACACGGCGTGCATGCTGGTGTTGGAATCGTCGGACTCCACGACCACCATTGGCAACTTCATGCAGCAGAACAAGCACCTGCTCTATGACCTCGCCAATGCCGTGCTCTCCTTCCAGACCGCGGATTGCAGCTCCATGTGATCGAGATGATTAATATACTATATGACGCCCACTACTCCGTACGTACGTACATTAATGTGATCTAGACTACGCGTGCCGCCTCGAATACTTAACATTCCTACCGGTTTCGACGCTCGAATATGACCGGTGCGGATGGAGTATATATTTGCGCAGCGCTGCATTAGTGTACTGTATGCATGACATGTGCATCTATGTATCTTTGGTTAAAAATTAATAACGACTCGCCGGTGAGTTGCTCGTGCAGTTGCACAGCTAGATGCTTGTACATACTATTCGTTAGCGACTCCAATTAGTACTTGTTGCCGCTATGTTATTTTGGGATGACATGAACTTCCTCCACAGGAATTCTTGAGTAACAAATAACCCGCACACCAACTACATCAAATCTGGTTTAATAGATTCGTCTCGTGATTTATACTCTATCTGTTTAACTGTTTTTAAGTCTGCTTACTACTAATTAATGTTTAAACATTCGATGTGACAAATAACCGTGCACGAACTAAACAAGACGATGTTCTTGTGGCAAACTGTAACCGTAATGATGAATTACCGGGTGCGCCCTGGCGGTCACCTACACACACATGTTTTTTTTTCTTTTCTGTTTTCTGTTATGTTTTAAATAATTTTTTAATATACTAGCCAACATGCCCGTGCATTGCTACGGATCTTGGCAAATGTGTATGCACTTTTTATCTTTATTATTGATCTAATTTTTAATTTAATTTTCTTTTTTATTTTTAATTAGTTCAATCTTCCTCTCTACTCAATAGAAAATCCAAAACCCAACTAGATCCTTCGCCGATAAGCATCTGCCGCCGCAATCCGAACCTAGCCGAGCTCCACCTAAATCAAGCGCGGTCTTCAAGACATGACACACATGATGCAGACGACATCTTTTCTACCCAATGTAGGTGCAAGGATTCTTGTACATGCTAGAGCATATCAAGTTCTACACAGAGAAGTGGTACCTCACAATGCTAATGATGGTGACGACCACAATATGGTGTCTATGTCTGAGGCGAAAAGGGAGGAACCCACAAACGCTAAGACGACCAAAGATGGTTGATCGTGAATTCCACTTTCTCGTCTCCTCCACCAACGGCACTCTTGCCTGATTCATACTTGCTAGCAGTGCACCCTAGCATAGCTCATTGTATGGTGAGGAAAAGCAAAATTGAGGCGTAGCCGCGCAGGGCGGTCATGCCGAGCTCAAGAGGCACTATGATGAGTGAGTGGCCTCCCTACGGTTGATCTCAATGACAGTACGCTAACCTCTCCTGATGATGAGCAATTGGCTATACGGTATGAAAACATCTTTTCAGAGTTATTTACTTAACATGTAACCATAGATGATGTGCATATTTAATTGATATTGTTAGAAAAACAATGGAAAAATAGCACAGGTTTAACATTTGAGGTAAGGATTAGCAGGTGATGGTCATGTTTTCAGGGTGGAAGCATTGTTAGTAGGAGGGTTAACGTTCAAATAAGTGGATTTCATAGCTTTTTTCTTTAGGAACAGTGAATTTCATAGCTAACTGACCAGAGGGCTGCTGTGGCCAGTGGGCAGTGGTGGTCTCTTCCGTTCAAGCGGCTCGTGGTGGTCCCGAAGGCCCTGCACGTCCAATTTTTTTTTTCTGAAGGAAGACGTGACTTGTGCATGTGGAATGCAGGTTCCCACATGAAAATATGATCACAGCTTACAAATGTGGACAATGATTCAGATGTTTTTCCCCTCGAATGCAAAAGCTCAAAGATCAGATGAACACCGAGGACCAAAAGGCCAAGGGTGTTTAGATTGGGAAAGATTTCCCTAAAATACACTGTGCACTCAAAAAACACTGTAGATAAATAGTGTTTTGTGAGTGGGAGGGATGGGATAAATAGAAAAAATGTAGATGAATAGTGTTTTTTTTTTTTGGAAAAGCTGGTGAATCTAAACGGGGCCTAATACGGCCGAACATCACGTCCTCATCGAGTAAGGTAGGCGCTGCAGAGAGTTTGAAATTGAGAAAGGAAAAAAATAAGAAAAAAGAAAACAAGGACCGTTTTTTTTTTTGAGACAAGGACCGAATTGAGATTTGATAGTTACGCGCCCCTGCAGGCTGCAATGCTACACACAAGGTAGGCATCAGCTGCCTGCCTTAAACAAGGACCGAACTGAGAATTGATAGATACGCGCCCCTGCAGTGCTACACACAAGCTAGGAATCCGCTGCCTTCTCGGCCGGAACATTGAGGTCCCCCGCACTCGAATACGTCATCGAGAAGGCCCTGCAACCTGCGCAAACCACAAAGTAGCAGGCAGGGTTGTCTTGGTGCAGTACGTGCTGTTCACGATCAAGTAAGGTTAATGATACTTTGTGCTTAATTGGACAGGCAATGTCATCTCGACGAACACCTATATAGAAATGCATGAAGAACGCATGTGGCCAGCACACCACCCGCCCCTTTTGCTAGCCTGCCTCCGCCAAACCAATTGATCGAGCAGCTAGCTAGCTAGCGATCGATGGCGGAGCTCGCGACGGGTGCGGTGAGCTCGCTGCTAGGCGTCATCCGGAACGAGACACAGCTGCTCGCCGGAGTCCGGGACGACGTGCAGTTCATCAAGGAGGAGATGGAGAGCATGAACAGCTTCCTGTTGCACCTGGCACGGACGGCCCCTCCCCGCGGCGAGCACGACGAGCAGGTCCGAACCTGGATGGGCCAGGTCCGGCTCCTCGCCCAGGACTGCAACAACTGCATCGACCTCTACCTTTACCGCGGCAACCCCGACATCCACCGTGGCCGTGGTGGCCTCCTCCGGCGATACGTCTGGTGGCTCCCCTGGTTCGTCAACAAGATGTTCGCGCAGCACCAGGCGGCGCTCCAGCTGCGTGTGCTCAAGGAGCGGGCTCGCGACGTCGGCCAGCGCCGGCTCAGGTACGGCGTGGAGGTTCCAGCTGCTCCAACCATGGCGGCGCTCGGGGACTCGCCTCGTCGTGGGGCGTTGTCGTCGTCGGCCAAGGGGGTGGTGGTGGCACCTGCTGTTACGGCAGGTGTCGATGCCGGAGACGAAGAAGACGAAGGCGAAGACGAGGACGACGAAGAAGACCAAGTGGTGGCAGCGGCGGCTCGCCACCATCCGGGTATTAGAGAAGCCCTCTTTGGGCTTGGAGCTTTCACTTTGGAGGACTACTTCAATGGGAAGCTAGCCGAGTGGATCGACCAGGTTCGCCGGCAAGCCGCCGATCATCACGCCGGAGGATCGTCAAAGATGCTGCTGCCATCCATCGCTATTGTTGCACCATGGGAGGATCCTGGGGACGCCCTCAGCCTCGCGGATCAAGCCCTGGCAGCAGCGAGGACCCGTTTCCACGGCAGTGTCCTGGTCGACATCCCGGCAGTGCACCTGTCTTATATACGGTTAGATGCCGAGGACATTCTCTGTTACATCTGGCGGGAGCTGGAGCGTCGTACCAGATCCCAACAAGCCCAGCAGCAACAAGACACAAGTCATTATTGGCTTGCAGACACAGACAAGTGGGGTATCTACCATGAAAGAAGGGCAGCCATCAGTCAACTCCGGGAAAATATCAAACAAAGGGTTTACGCCAAGCTCGAAAAGATCGAGAACGAGGTTCAGCAAGCCAAGGCCGAACAACTGCACCTGCACCCGGGAAAAGAGGGCGTCAAAGCATACCTGTCCAATAAACCCCTAGGTGTACTCCTGCTGATGCTCCAGTCAGCTACTGCAGCACAAGTGAGGAAAGAAGACGAGCCAACATTAACAGCATTGTACCAAGACATCTTGGACACAACTGTCGACAAGCTTTATGAATGTCTTCAGGAACAAGAAGAAGCAACTACTGGCGCAAAGCAGCTGCACCCTATCTGTCTCAGCCATACCCAATATCGACGCATCCTACGTCATGTGTTCCCAAAGACAAGCTTCGAACCAGGCGACGCCAATCAAGTCAGACTGCCCACAAGTAGTACTACTACGACACTGAGCGAGGATCAAATCAAAGGACTGATCAACAAGGCCAAAGAAGAAATTCTTCATGAGCTGCAAGGATATAAATCCGAAAAGAAAGAAACATCAGGTCCTGATGAGCTTCCTGAAGTTGCAGCAACCAGAAATAAGATCGACGAAATCAAATTGAAGATAAAGAGGACTGATGAGTATCCAAGGGATTATCAACATGATTCAAAATTATCTGAAAGGTGCAAGGATCCTTATCATCCTCAAAATCGATGACAATTATGTATTGGGATGGGAAGAGACAAGATATGCATTGAGCCTTCTGGATTGCGTCGCAGGTGTAGTGATTATTGCTGCTTCAAAGAACAACCAACAAGCTGCCAAAGAATTTTGCTATCCACTGCAGGAGCCGATGGAGTATTCTCCTGTTGGACTCTACCATGATATTGTGCTCCGACTCACAAGGAAGAAGGTGAATGAACAAGACAACAAGCACAGTTCCCAGATTTTTCATGGCATATTGGACCAGTGTAACCCACATGAATTCTGCATGAAAATGTTCGCTCATGCTTTGTACACCAACCCCAAGAGGAGCAAAGAAGAACTGCGCAAGTTACACAGCACCCTGCGGGCAGTTTACCCAAGATCGTTTGGGCGTATTGCTAGCAAGATGATCAAATTTTCTTACTCCGATCTTCCTAAAGAATACAAGTCCTGCCTTCTGTATCTGGCTATTTCCCCCCAGGACACAAGATCAAGCGGTCAACCTTGATAGGTCGATGGGTCGTAGAAGGGCTGATAACTACAGAAGACTGGCGTTGGTCAAGTTCAGTGCATAATGCCAGGAAATGCTTTGATGCACTCATCAAGAAGTGGCTTGTTTGTCCTGCTGATATTAGCGCTACGGGAGAGGTCAAGAGCTGCATGGTGGATGATCAAGTTCACGAGTTCATTACCAAGATTGCCATGAAACAACGGATAGTGGAGACACGCTTGTCGCTTCACTTGGCTCGCCACTTCTCCATTTCCAACGATCTCCGACTCCGCGCTTCTGAAAATATCAACATGGGCGGTTCTTGAGAAAGCAAGAAGGAAGCAAAGTGCAAGAATAAACTACTTACGGGAAGAGGATGCCAACACGAAGTTCTTCCACCTTAGAGCAAATGCTCGACGCCGAAAGAACTTCATTCAAAGAATAAAGCACAACGCGGGCTGGGCGATCACGCATACTGACAAGATGCCTATTATACAGGAGCACTTCCAAACGACAATGCAAAGACCAAGCCAGCGTACGAGAGACTTCAACTGGGAAACATTGCAGCTCCCATCCAGGGACCTCTCCTCTCTTGATCACCCGATCACAGAACAGGAAATCATAAGCGCCATCAGTGACCTCCCCCACGACAAAGCCCCAGGACCTGACGGCTACACTGGGCACTTTTTCAAAACATGTTGGTCGATCATCAGGAATGATGTCATAGCGGCCATTGAATCCTTTCACAACCTGCGATGTGAAAACCTGAATCTGCTCAACAAAGCAAACATCGTCTTGATACCAAAAAAGGAAGGCGCTGAATACATTACGGACTACCGTCCGATCAGCCTGATACATGCTATTGCGAAAATTATTACGAAGATCTTAGCTATGCGCCTACAACCATTCATGAACGACCTCACTTCGAACTGCCAGAGTGCATTCATAAAAGGCTTTCGACTCCATAAGATGGGACTACCTGCTATCGCTTTCGACTCCATAAGATGGGACTACCTGCTATCGCTTCTGGAAAAAAAGGGATTCCCACCTCGATGGCGTGACTGGATCGCGGCCTTGCTGGCCACATCCTCCTCAAGAGTGTTGCTTAATGGCTGCCCACTCGATCCCATCCAACACGGCCGAGGCCTGCGACAAGGAGACCCACTATCCCCACTACTATTCGTACTTGCAATTGACTTGCTACATAGGCTACTTGAAGTAGTGACCACCAATGGACTCCTCAGCAAACTGAGGGGGCGAACTGCAAGACTCCGCATTTCCATGTACGCAGATGACGCGGCAATATTCATCAAACAGACGGAAAAGGATGCACGCAACCTCAAGAGCCTGCTATTGCAATTCGGAGAGGTGACTGGCCTAAGCACAAATCTGCAAAAGACAAGCGTCACACCGATAAACTACGAGGATACAAACTTACAAAACATCATGCGCATCCTACCAGTCAAGAAGAGCGCCTTCCCAGTGAAATATCTGGGACTGCCACTCCATGTAAAACGTCTCAAAAGGATCCACTTCCAGCCGCTCATCGATAAAGCTGCCGCCAAAATGTCCACCTGGCACGGGAAGCATCTCACACAGGCTGGTCGCGTCTGCCTCGCCAAAACAGTGCTCACAGCGCAGCCGGTCTACTTTCTCACTGTACTCAGGCCGACTAAGGAGGTTATTCACAAACTGGACAAGATGAGAAGAGGATTCGTTTGGACAGGAGTTGAGACCATCACAGGAGGAAAATGCAAGGTCAACTGGACACGCACATGCCTTCCTAAGGAAAATGGCGGCCTCGATATTTTGAGTCTTGAGGAATTTGCGCGTGCCCTACGTCTGTGATGGCTCTGGCACGAATGCGTTTCACCAAATAAAACTTGGATAGGGACGAAGCCTCCGTGTGATGAAGAGGACCAGAAACTGTTCGCGGCTTGCACGACAATACGCATCGGTGATGGCAACAAAACTAGCTTCTGGCACACCGGTTGGATAAACGGGCAGCGGCCTAAAGATATTGCACCGACACTATACAACGCCTCTACTCGAAAAAAGAGAAAAGTTGCGGATGCGCTACACAATCACAACTGGATACGCGACCTAGACCTTCAAAGTGGCCTGACGATGGACATTTTCATAGAATACGCAACCTTGTGGAACTATATCCGACATGTAACAAACGACCCCACACAGGAGGATAAAATAACTTGGAAATTAACGGCCAATGGTCAGTACAAGGCTTCTTCGCCTTACAAAGCCCAGTTTATCGGATGCACCAAGGAGCCGCAGCTGAAAGTCATCTGGGAAACATGGGCGCCTCCAAAGTGTAAGCAATTCATGTGGCTTCTCCTGCAGAACAGAGTCTGGACATCGGACCGGCTAGCTGCGCGGGGCTGGGAGCACAGCCCAACCTGCCCCCTATGCCGCCAGGTAATGGAGACCGCGTGGCACATGATAGCATATTGCCGTTACGCGAAACGGATTTGGGCCCTGACAAGCTCATGGGTGCATCAGCCGCTGCTCCATCCGCAACATTGGAAGCCCTCGGATTCGACAAAGGGATGGTGGGAGGCAATTACCGCAACGGAAGGTATACCACGAAAAGCCTCACGATCCCTGGCCATCTTGGTCGCATGGGAGATCTGGAAGGAAAGAAATGGAAGAATTTTTCAACGGCGAGAGCAATCCACAATAACAATGATGGCAATAATTAGAAACGAAACGGCCGCTTGGGTGCAGGCAGGGGCCAAAGATTTAGAGTTCTTAATCAGGCGAGAATAAAGCTTTTTGTATACCTAAATCCGGCTAGCCGGCCTTGTACTCTCCTTCTTTATCAATGAAATTGGCACATCTTGTGCCCGTTCGTTCGTTCAAAAAAAAAACATCTTCTTGCAAAAGCTCTCAGAATCATCACAATTTTGCCTGCTCAAGGTGCTAGATCTAGAAGGTTGCCAGTGCTTTGGTGTGAAGTACAAGCGCTACCTCAAGGATATCTGCTGCAAGATTAAACTGCTCAAGTACCTAAGTCTAAGGAGAACAAATGTTATCCAGCTGCCCATTGAAATCAACAACCTTCATGAGCTCGAGGTCCTGGATATCCGGCAGACCGAGGTGCCTCCATTTGCAACAAGAAATGTCCACCTCCTCAAGCTGAAGCGGCTATTGGCCGGTCACACTGATCCAAGCCCAAGCAGTATTTACCCCAGTACAACCATCATTGTCAAGGAGTTCCCTAGAAGTGTCGACATCCCTGAAAAGGTTGAAACCATGGAAGCCATGGAAGTACTGTCCTGCGTCAAGGCACAGACTAGTCAAGACTTGAAAGACATTGGAAAGCTATGGCAGTTGAGGAAGCTCGGTGTGGTTATCAAGGACAAGGACACTCACCTCAGCAGTTTGCTTAAAACTATTGATGACCTACATGAGTGCCTCCAATCTCTGTCAATCACTCTTCTCAATGCCGGGCTCAAGGGCATTCCTTCCAGCGGAGGGTTGCCAGATGCTATACGCCCTCCCAAGGTTGAGAGCCTAAGCATAAGCGGAATCACACATAAGGTGAACCTTCTTCAATTGTTGGCCGATGGTAATAATCAGCTTACCAAGGTAACTCTAAGTTCCATCATGTTGAACCAGAACGATCAAGCTGCCCATCTTGCTTTGTATGAGACTCCGACATGTGGCGTACACCAAGAGCAAACTCACCTTCAAAAAGGGTGTTTTCCAAAAGCTGAACTCCTTTCTTGTTGAGGGCTCCAACATCACCGACATCAGCTTCGACAATGGAGCAACTCCTGAGCTTGAGAAGATCACTTTATCCTTTATCGATGATGTAAAGTCTCTCTCTGGAGTTGAAGACCTTCCAAGACTGAAGGAAATTGAGTTGAACACCAACACCACCACTGGCACCACCAGCAGAAACAATGAAGACAAAAACAGTAGCAGCGGCAGGAGCAGTGCAACGACTACCACCACCACCACCACCACCACCAATAGCAACAACGAAGACATTGACAACAGCACCAGCGCACGACCACCACTATCACCACCAGCAACAACACTAACAGGTTGCTTTCGCTGCTTGATAATGCCAAAAAGATAGCAAAAGTGACTCTTCATGGTACATTGCTGAGGCAAGGTGATTTACAAATCCTAGCCAGGAAACCAAATATGCACTGCCTAGCGCTCTTGGAGAAGTCTTATGTTGACAGCAAGATTACCTTCAACAAAAATGAGTTTCAAAAGCTCAGCTTTCTTATCGTCAACTGCTCTGACATCACCAATATCAGCTTCACAGAAGGATCTGCTCCTAAGCTCGAAAAGATTATCTGGACATTCAGCAAGGGCAAGACTGATTATTCCCTATCTGGCATCAACAACCTTCCGAAACTGAAGAATTTTGAGTTCTACGGTGATGTTGTCCCTGATAAGGTGCAAGAAGCCCTGACAACCATAGAAACAAACCTGTTATTAAGAAAAATGAACCAGAAAATCAAGAGAAGGCGATAGAAAACTCACCAGCAAGGAAGGAAGATGAATGCTTCCAGTTCTGCTGGAAGAACCAGGTTTGACACGGAATGAGTATCTCTGTTCATTCATCCATCATTGATATGATTGAGCTTCTGGTGTTGTTTGTGTGTGCTCGTGTGGTTTACCTCTGTTCTTCTTTTGTGCAACCCCACTTATGTGTGCATTGGTATTCTGTATGTGTGTCTGCTTACTATATGTTATCCCTTTGAGTTGTGGTTGAGCATAATGGTTGTGTATCCATGCTCACAGATTTGTACTTCTGGCTTTCCTCTGGATCACCATGCTGCATGCATGGTTTCATGTAAGTTTAATGCTTGTGTGCACATTTGACCTATTAAATGTATCCAAATGTATTGTGTGTTATATTGTATGGTTTAACTTGGTGCTGCAACTCATCATTGAAGTGGTGTGTGTCATAATATATCAAGCTGTACTACAAGCACGAGTTACTTGTTTCCTTATTAGCACCCAATACCATGGATGACAGGTTTATAGTGGTATGCCTGGACTTATTTGCTGATCCTTTTCTCCCTACTAGCAAGCGATGCACTAATGCCTATGAGTTCATGTAAGCATTGTACTCTATGTAATGTATCATTCTTGAAGAAATGGTTTCAACTGTACATTGGCATAAACTTTTTGCTTGTGGATCTTCTCCTGATCTCACCATGTTAGAGGATGGAGAAGCTACTAGTAGTTCATAAGTTGACAAGTTAAGGTTTTGGCCATCCGCCTGCCTTGATAGCTCCTGAGGCTGGTTCAGTTAAGACACGAATAATTCTTGTAGATGGACAATGTCAGCTACGTTGAACAATTGGCCATTAGGTATTGATTATTTGATCCCCTGAAACAGCACAAAGGCAGAAGCTGAATACGAAGCAGTGATATCTATATCAAATGCCTACTCAGTGACAATGGCAAGTAGGAATCCCTCCAGCCAGTACTGAGTGAGAGTTACCATGAAAAGTAGAGAATGAAATTAAACATTGCAAGCATGTAAAAAGAACGATGGTCTCTGTTCAACTCAGTAGATTTTTTTTTTCGGGGGGGGGGGGGGTGGGGGGGGCATCCAACCTTGTCCTTCCATAAACACTATTAGTAGTAGTAAACAAGAGCATGTAGAGATATTTGTGGCTCCTTGTTGGTTTTGTTACCGACTCCATCAGGAGTCAAAATCATCCACTGTTATATGAAAATCACAGCTCTTTGAAATATATCATTCTCCATGCTAAAAAAAATCAAATGTCCAGAATTTGTAGCATCAGATTAAATAAACACAGGAGGGAAGGGGCAGCACCAGCATACTGCGATTAACTTACTTTGCACCAGACAGTGGCATCCCCGATCTGCAGTAAGCAGTTAGTAAAACCGCACACGGTGATCTTGCTCAACATATTGGGAAATCAGAACAGGTCAAGACAAAAATAACAGCAAATCAATCAATAATCTGTCAGCAGGGGAGAACCATGACCACTAACCCGTACCAAGAAACTAGCAGCAACATCGCTGAGGACGCTCCAACACGGTGCTGCGGCTGCGGCGGCGGCGGGGGGTTTGCAATGGAATGGAATCCAAGCCCCGCCGCTGGATTGCCACCAACGCGTACCTGGCAGATAGAAACCAAGCAATGTGATGCGATACACCAGACGCGTTAGAGGAGGGAGAAGTATGCGATGAACCGACGCGGTCGCCAAGTGTTTCCGACGGGACTCCTCTACCGTTGGTGTTGGTCACTCTGGCCTGATGAACCTCGCCGGCATTACGCCGAACACCGTATAGGCGTGCAGACGGGCGATGGAGGTCGGAAAACGTATTTTGCGATTTGTGAGGGACATCATCCCATATGCATAAATTGGCGCTGCGGCCCCCGTCGATAGAGCATCGTCGTGGGCCTGGTTTACTCTACCGACAACAAATGGGCTGCACACTTTGGGAGCCCAGAAGTAGCGTATGAGCCCAGCAGTGACCTCCAAATTACTACTCATAAACTACTCTTTGGTTTATTTTATCCTCTAAACTATATCATTTAATTTATGTATCCTCTAATAAGATTTTTCTTTTTCTTTCTCATACAGAAGCCTGATATTTGGTTCAAATTTGATGAGATGATAGAAGCGCATGCGTACATTGATGATTGATCTCATTGATATGGTGTAAGGCCGCCGGCTACTTCCTGCCATGTAGGTTTGTTTTTTTGAGACATTCTGCCATGCAGGTCGCCCCTAAACTATGTCATTTGTTTCAATTTATACCTTGACACTTTTTGTTTCTTCATGCACAAGTAGAGTTTTAAGTTGAATTTTTACACGATGTCAGTAATAAGTTTTATAGGGAAGGATATTAATAATAAAATTTATCCTTGAGATACAAAATTATATAAAAAATAATGACAAAAATTCCATACAGTATTTTTTAATATAGATTATGATGTCTACTATCGCTATGCAAAGTCTCAAATGAAAATTCAATTTATGTATGGAGAAATAAAAATAACAAATTGCAATTATGGGGTAAGTTGAACCAAACTGCATATTTTAGGAGGTATAAAATAAAACAAAACATATTTTATGGGGTTACCTGAACTTTCACTATACTTGAAGAGAGTAATTTAGAAACTTTCTTGTTTTTTTCTCCTTGTAATAAAAATTACGGCAAGTCTTTACGGCAACCATAATAAATTTCGTAAACCAAGGGGTATGTATGTGGGTGGAGTGGGGGAGCTGAGGGTGATAATGCGACCTGTATGTGGTTCCCACGGTAGAAATCAAGGCCCAGTGCAAAAGAGAATCAGCTATGACTTGTTCTACCGTGGGAACAGAAGCTTCCGTAGCAAAATCGTAAGAGAATCAAATGCCACTTCTTTTTTTAGAGTAAAGAGGCAATGAAAATGAGCCAGCAAATCAAAGGCCTCGCCCCCTAACATTCTTTTCGTTCCATATAGGCAAAGAATTGAAGATTGAGTAAGACCCAGGATCCGCTGCTTTATCTTTTCATTCCACATAGGGCAATGATCTAGCATCAATTCGCTGCTTTGTCTTTAAGAAAGACCCACAGGATCCTCATCAATTCGATCAATATACACTCGAAGTATATTAAAGATGGTCACATACACGCTCGCATACGTGCTATTCGATCTGCTCACACAAGCAAAGGTCGATTCTTTGGCTGTCCGGTTTATTTAAAGAGCAATGCCGCGTAATGTAAAGCACGTAGAGTGTAGACTCAGTGCAATGGCTTCCGATGATCCGATCCCTTTGGTATAGGCAGCCCTCGCTGAACCACCTGAGCTAGAGACCACGCCCCCAGCCGGCCGGTCCGACGGCGCAGGGAGACACCGGAGCTAGCTAGCGATGGCCGAGCTTGCGTCGGGCACCGTGAGCTCGCTGCTGCGTGTCATCGGGAACGAGGCGCGGCTGCTGCGAGGCGTCGAGGAGCACGTGCAGTTTGTAGAATAACAGATGTATTAAGTTCAGTTTCTTTCAACGTATTCTACCAGGACTTAGAGTCCTCCCCGTGTACTCCTCAGTTTTGTATCTATTGTTCTATATAAAGTAATGCACCGGCAGCCTAAGGGCTTAAGCCGTTCCATCAATCTTTACATGGTATTAGAGCCACCTTCTCCTACATCTAGCCACGAAATTGTTTTTTTTCTCGTCGACTTCCTAGATGGCTTCGACGAGTTCGGCTTCAATCTCCTTCAACATCCCGGTGTCTGAGAAACTCACCCGGGAGAATTTCCTGGTGTGGCGAGCCCAAGTCCTACCTGCTGTCAGAGGTGCATGACTTCTTGGCGTTCTTGATGGATCTGTCGTCCAGCCGCCGTTGAACATCCGTGTTACCAAACCTGACAAGACTGAAGAAGAGGTGGAAAATCCAGCCTACGTGCAATGGATTGCACAAGATCAACAGGTTCTCTCCTACCTTCTGTCATCCATGACCAAGGAGATTCTCGTTCAGGTTTCTACTCTTGAGCATGCATCAGAGGTTTGGAAGGCCATCAATCAGATGTTTTCATCTCAATCCAAGTCGAGCATTCTTCAACTTCGATCCCAACTTTCTCGAGAGAAGAAGGGAGATTTGTCTGCGTCGGCTTACTACACCAAGATGAAAGGCCTTGCTGATGAGATGGCCGCAGCAGGGAAGCAACTTGATGATGATGATATCATGGATTATATCCTTAACGGATTAGATGCAGAATATAATCCGTTTGTGTCTGCCATGGGTGTTTGTAACAATGTTACCCTAAGTGATATGTATGCTCAACTTCTCTCCTATGAAGCTCGCCTTCTCCGACAGACTCGTGATGGAGGTTCATCAAGGAGGAGATGCAGAGCATGAACAGCTTCCTGCTGCACCTGGCCCGGACGGCACCCCCTGGAGGCGAGCACGACGAGCAGGTCCGCACCTGGATGGGCCAGGTCCGCCTCCTCGCCACCGACTGCAGCAGTTGCATCGACAGGTACGCAGGGGTGGAGGACTCTCGTGACAAGGACACTAGTGGAAACTGAAATTCCTGTGTGGGTACAAAACCGACAGCACTAGGGTTCCTAAGCAATCACTTGGTGCAAAAGAAAGCGAGGTCGAGCAATGACAACCAGTTTTGAGTTTACATGAACATAATCTAGATCGTCTAGATATGGGTGTGACTGCATTAACAGCACTAGAACACCTAGAACTACATACATGAATACATGGATTGGGTAGATGTACCACCGGGAACGCATTTGGAAGAGGAGCTCGACATAACCATCGCTTGGAGTGGAGATTCGAGCTCAGTGTAGACTCACGATGTGGGTGTGTCGTCAGCCTTCCCGTCAGCTTCTGTGCATGCTAGATCGGAACATGTGGGAATGTGATTGGAACACATGGGAGTGTGTGGCTTTCGCGATAGTCCTCACGAGAACGTTGTCCTTGTGAGGATGCTGGTCCTCCTCTTTTATGTGCGCAGAGTGGTGAGGGACTAAAAAGTAAAGAGTTGATTCGGCCAGGATGCCGTTAGTTGTGGAGTGTCGCCCCCTTCCCCCACCCCTCACAAAAAATGGGCACATTCAATTAAATAGTGATGGTCCGAATTACCTATAATGTCACATTCTAAATTGATTGAATAATTACATAATACTTTATGGAAGATGGTTTCCTCCTGTATCCAAAATCATAGACTTCCCAGTAAACCCACATCGGCTATATGATTACAGAAATGACTAGGTTCTAAGCCTTTTGCAAGTGATCCGCAAAAGTACTCATATACTCAATCTTAATTGTTTGATCCTAGACTCTATTTTTCACGATATATGATACTTACTGTCAATGCGTTTGACAGAAGCACATGACTAATTACTTAAATAGTAAACTACGAGTTTATTGTCGCAGCACAAAGTAGTGGTTCTGTAATGTTGTCAACCACTCTTAAACTTAGAAGAAAACCTTTTAGCCATACAGCCTACCCGGTTGCCTCGTATCGTAACATGCCATATATTTAGCTGCATTGTTGATGACAAAGTCCCCGTTTGTTTGGAAATTTTCCAAGATATACCTCCTCCTGCGAGTGTGAAGATGTACCCTAACATGCATCATAACACCCTGCAAAATCAGCATTAGAATACCTGACAACCACTAGGTTGTTTGATCTCTTATACGTAGGCTTGCATCCTTAGTACCTTACAAATAGCGCAATATTTTATTAACAGCTTTCCACTGGTTCAATCATGGATTTTTCTGATATCGACCAATAATATAAGCTAGATCAGGGCAATAAGCTTACTATACCTTTGGCGGTGAATTTCAATAACGAGAACATAAGATGTTTCAGCGAGATCCTACATATCAAAGCTTGACGAGAGGAATGTCTTGGTATACAATTATCAAATTTATCTTCCTTGAATCCAAATCTCCTTAAGACTTCATCAAACAAGTACCATTGTCTAGAAGTCGGCTTTCCCCTAAATGTGGATTAAATTACTTTGCTTCAGGTGGACAACCCCATACATGAAAATAATTCATACTCCCAACAGACTTGTAGTATCAATTCAGCTCCAACCGAACAACCGCCGCCGCCGCCAGGCCTTTACGGTGCCATCCCTCCTCCTCTGTCCCTCTGGTGGCCTCTGCATTAACAACACCAGAACACCTAGAACTACGCACATGAATACATGGATTGGGTAGATATATCACTGGGAACGCAGGTTGAAGAGGAGCACGACACATCCATCGCTCGGAGTGGAGGTCGGAGCTCGATGTAGTTTCGCGTGTCGACCTTGCGCGCACATGAGATTAGTGGTCGTCTTCACGAGAACGTTGGCCTATGCTGGTCCTTCCCTTTTATATGCGTAGGATGACGATGGACCAAAACCAAAGAGTTGGGTTGACACCCCTGATCGAGGAGGATGTGAGATATAGCTCGACAACACAAGGAGACAAGTGTCTTGCATCAAATAGTTTTGTTTTCCTTCAGAGTTCATAGATCATCCATGCCGTCGTACTTTAATACTTATCCCTCCTCCACCATTGTAGATACGTGTACTTCAGCAGTTCTGACATCCACCTCGGCAGGGGCGGCCTCCGACGCTTCCTCCTCTGGGCTCCCTGGTTCCTCAACAAGACGGTGGCGCAGCACCGCGCCGCCGTTGAGCTGCGCGCGCTCAAGGAGCGAGCGCGGGAGGTCGGCGAGCGGCGACAGCGGTACGACGTCAGGATCCCGGAGAAGCATCATCTTGCAGAGGCCGGGCTAACTTCACCGCTGCCATGGGCAGAGGCGGACGCCGACGACGCTGCCGGAGTTGATGAAGAAGACGACTTCGTCCTCCGTGACGACCAATCTGGGGTGGCTCTGGGAATGCCGCCCCATCTCCTCGGCCATGCTGGGAGAGTGGCCATATTAAAGCCTCGCACTCTGGACGACTACTTCCAGAGCAAGGTCCCTGAGCTGATGGCCAGAGACGACAGCGACGACACCATGGTCTCCGCCGCGGTCATGGCGGCACCGGGAGCAGACCAGGAGGCCGTCGATCTCGCATGGGAAGCCTTGGCTGTGGAGGAGAGGCGTCACACTGTCGTCGTGGTGGATATCCCGCGAGTGCACATGACATTCCAGCCGCTACGGCCCACGGACATCCTCTACTACATCCTGCGGGAGCTCCAACCCGACATGGTCGAGGTCACTCGAGAGGAAGAGCTGTATTGGCTCTTGAAAAAGCAAGAGAAGATTAAGCATGCAAAAGAAAGCCTGCTGCTTGGAATCAGTCAGCAAGTCAAAGAAGCCATGGCCAAGCTCGACAAGATCAAGAAAGACATTCAAGACAAGGACAAGCACAAGCTCCTGGGGGATGTGGAAGAAACCCAGGACGACTGTGAGCCAGATCAACCCAAGGAAGACTGCCCACTGGTACAGAAGCCCATAGACGAGCTCCTCCTCCTCCTCCTCCTGCTCCAATCAGCTGCTCCACCAGACCAAGCAAGAAGCAAGGCCATGCGTAAATTGGCCACGTGGCGCGACCACATCTTCCGGATAGCAGCAGAGAGGCTCAAGATGCTTCTAGAATTCGAAGCAGTGGACCTAGCTCAGCAACAACAACTTCAGGGGAAATTCTATGATGCCCGATACAAATACATCCTGGTGAAGGTGTTCCTGAAGGCTGGTGACGGCGGCACAGGGCCACAGGAGCAAGACAGCACGGTGGCGGGACAAATCAAAGAAGTGATCAGTAACGTTAGGGAAATGATTCATGAGGTGCAAGAAGCACAAGGACGTGACGGTCCAGTAATCCCACAAGATGTTTCTGCAGAAACTGAGAAGAAGATGGAACAAATCAAGAGGATGATCCAAGACCTGATGGAGAACAAATGGATCACAGACAAGATCGTTGATAATCTATGCTCAAAAAAGATCGACGATGATCATCTCAGGGGTATCAATAGGCCCATGCTTGTTATCCTCATGATTGGTGAGAAGATTGATGGATCCACCTGGGAGGAGAACAGATATGCTCTCAACCTCCTGATGGAGCATGTTGCCGGCGCACTGGTTGTCACCACTACAAAGAGCACACATCAGGCCAGAGAATACTGCGACCCAAAAGCGAAGGAGCCTATAGAGTTTTCTCCTGCTGGCCTCTACTATGACACCGTGCTCCAACTTACAAGCCATCACAAGAACCAAGACTGTTGCAGCCCCAAGATCATCCGTGACATCTTGCATGAATGTGAGCCATATGAGTTCTGCATGAAGATCTTTGCCCATACTTTTTATGCCAAACCCAAGCGGAACAATGAAGAACTGAGCAAGCTGTGCAGCAACCTTCAGGGAGTTTCCCCAAAATCATTTGCCAATGTTGCTCTTAAGGTGATAAAGTTTGCTTACAATGATCTGCCAAAGGAATACAAGTCCTGCTTGCTGTACCTAGCAATCTTCCCTCAAGGATGCAACATCAGGAGGTCAACACTGATAGCGCGGTGGGTCATAGAAGGGCTGATCACTACGGATGAATGGCCCACCTCGGTGCGTAGAGCTGAACAATGTTTTGACACCCTCATTGATCGGTGGCTTGTTAATCCTGGTGATATTGGTGGCACAGGAAAGGTCAAGAGCTGCATAGTGGATGATCGAGTTCATAAATTCATTACCATGATTGCCAAGAAACAACACATAGTGGACACACGCCTGTCACTGAAGTTGGCTCATCACTTCTCCATTTTCAGTGATATCCGACTCCGCCTCTCGGATAAAATCGAAAATTTCTTGCAAATGCTCTCTAAACTATATCACTTCTCTCAACTCAAGGTGCTAGATCTAGAAGGTTGCAAGTGTTTTGGTAAGAAGAACAAGCACTACCTAAAGGACATCTGCTGCAACTTATTACTGCTCAAGTATCTGAATCTAAAGGACACATATTATAGAGCTGCCCATTGAAATCAACAACCTCCACGAGTTGGAAGTGCTAGATATCCGCCAGACCAATGTGCGTCAGAGTGCAACAAGAAAAATACGGCTCCTAAAGTTAAAGCGCTTGTTGACTGGTCACATTGATTCATGTGCAGGCAGTGTCCTCGTACCTGAGAAGATAGAAAAAATGGAAGACATGGAGGTACTGATTGGTGTTAAGCCATGGAATGGAGAAGATTTGAAGGGCATTGGAAGACTATGCCATTTGAGAAGAGCTCTTTTACAGCGCACAATACTACCATATACTAGTGGTTAAAAAGGACTAGTATATAAAGATCCGACGGTTGAGATTAATTGTATACTATACAAAATGGTCCTAATGATATAGTAGTATTTAAGGGTAGTATAGTGGGCTAGGAGTAATCTAGGAAAGTAATTTAATGGCATTAGTGTAATATATTAAAAAATAAAATAAAATTTCTGTATTATGTTATTAATTAGTATTCTTTTATGTTTTCATTATTTTCAATTGATATGATTATATTAGAGATTAGAGAGTGAGAATTGTTACCAATTAAAATTATTAAAATAAATAGGTATAGGGTAAATTACTAAATTATCCCTAACCAATATTATATACTACTGGACACTAGTATTGTGCGTTGTAAAAGAGCTCTTTGAGAAAGCTTGGTGTGGTTATCAGCAAGGATAGTAACCTCCAGTACTTGCTTGATGCAATTGGTAACATGAATGAGAAGCTCAAATCTCTGTCAATCACTCTTCCTCCTGCCACCGAACTCAAGAGCACTCCTTCCAGCAAAGAGGGCTATGGCCTAAAATGCCCACACCCTCCCAAGGTACTAAAAACCCTAAGTATAAATGGAACCACAAAAACAGAACTTCTTCCATTGAAGACCAACGAAAATAACCAGCTTACAGAGTTACCTCTAAGCTATACCACGGAGCTTCTTCAATCGTTGTTGTCCAATGGTACTAATCAACTTACCAAGGTAGCTCTAAGAAATACCTTGTTGAGCCATAAAGATATGGAAGTCCTCTCCAAACTGCCCATGCTACGTCTGTCAGATTCCGACAAGTGAGATACACTGAGACTAGGCTCACCTTCAAGAAGGATGAATTCAAAACACTTGAGTATTTTCTTCTTAATGGCTCCAACATGACTGACATAATCTTTGACGATGAAGCCACTTGTAAGCTTGAGAAGATTGTGCTGTCCCTAGGCGATGGCCTAAAACTCTCTGGAGTCAACAAACTTCCCAAATTGGAGGAAATTGAGCTAAGCGACAACAACTTTAGTGGCAGTTATAATAGAAGTGCCGGTACCACAACCATCGCCACCAACATCAACAAAAAAATGTTGTTTTCATTGCTTGATGACGCTAAGCAAATAACCAAGGTGACTCTTCGTAGTGCAACGATGAAGCTAGAAGATCTACAAATCCTCGCGAAGATGCCAAATGTACGCCGTTTGGTGCTCTTGGAGAAGTCTTATGACGAAAGCCAGCTTACATTCAACAAAACCGAGTTCCCAAAGCTCAATGTTCTTATTGTCAACTGCCCTGGCATCACCCAGATCAGCTTCACCGCTGGATCCTGTCCTAAGCTTGAGAAGTTCGTTTGGACCTCCACCAAGATGGAGTCTCTCTCCAGCATCGGCAACCTTCCGAGATTGAAGGAGATTGAGTTCAAAGGTGAGTTCATCAGTAAGGAGGTGAAAGAAGACATTAATAAGCATAAAAATAGAAATTATTTCACACATTATAAACTGGAAAATAAAGTTGAGGAGAAGGAAACAGACAGGGTGCAGGAGTGTGCTGTCGCAAAATATCCATGCTTCTGAAAGGACAAGGGCTACCAGAGGAGAAACTGCAGGCACATATCCACTTCATCCATTTGCCATCTTGTCCCTCCGATCCCATTGTTTGTGTTTGTGTGTACTTGCCATTGTGTGTTGTGTTTCTCTCTGCTGTGTGAGCATGCATTTAATTTATATCATTTAATTTATATTGTACATGTGATGGTTGAGTGTGTGTGTGTGTGTGTGTGTGTGTGTGTGTGTGTGTGTGTGTGTGTGTGTGTGTGTGTGTGTGTGTGTGTGTTCTACTACATGTGTGCCTTGGCAATAATGAGTGGGCATAATGGTTGTGTGCATGCTCACAGATTTGGATTTGTGTGACTTTCCTCTAAACCATCATGCTGCATGCATGGTTAGTGGGTTTCATCATGTAATAAGTGCTGTGCACATTTGCCTTCTTATCAGCCCGTCGTGTTGTGTGTGTGTGTGTGTGGCCTGTCATAAACTCGTAATTTTGCTACCTGTGATATAGGCACGAATTGGCATGTAGGTGTGAGAATCATGGGTACGAGAAAATCAACGGTTAGATAAATATCATGTGACAACTTGCCCTTTCGTAAACACTAGTAGCAGTAGTAAGCAGAGCACGTGGAGATATATGTACCTCCTTATATTAATGGTTTTATTACTGACTTCATCGGTGGTCATATTCATTCAGGATTATAGGCAAAGAAAATTGAGCACATATGTGCAATATAATGAAACTGCACATCAGAGCTATTTTTAAAAGATATCATTCTTCTCAGGGAAAACAGGGAATGAATCATTTCATTCCTACAAAACAACTACAGAAACACAAAGGAAGTGGCTATAAGAGAGACAATGGTGGCAGCACCAGCATGCTGCGATTAAACTTAATTGGCCCAGACAGTGGCATCCATGATTTAATTTGTAAACTATACAACAATCAACTCTAGACCTCAAAACAATCGCAACAATCTGCAGTAAGCAGCTAGTAACACCGCACCCAGTAACCTTGCTCAACATATCGGGAAATCAGAACAAGTCAAGGGCTCAAGGCAAAATTAACAGCAAATTAAGTAGCAGACCGGTACCAGGCAACAACTAGCAGCAGCACCACTGCTGAGGACGCTCCAACACAGTGCTGCCGCGGCTTTTGAACGGAATGGAGCCCAACCCCTGCCTCTGGATTGCCACCGAGCGTACCTGACAGACAGAAACCAAGCCCTAAACCAAAAAAAAAAACACGGGGATGGGATGCCAAACGCAAAGCCGCGTTAGAGGAGGGAGAGGTTTGCGGCGAACCCATGCAGCCGCTATCCGTGTTGCTAGCCAAACGAACCTCGCCGCCATTACGCCGAATACCAAAAATGCATGCACGAGGGCGACCAATATCGGGAGTCTCATGCTCCGACTTGCGAGGTTAGTTGGGTCCCCCCCCTCCCCCTCCCCAAACATGAGGGTTAAATATGGGCCAAAGTGACAACATACTGGTATGAACCCAGCAGTAGTGGTTGATATATCTACACAAAAATACATACACGTGCCAGTACCACGAAAAGAGTTAATATTAGCATGCATACTAGTATGTATTTATAATTCAGATGTCTTACCGTAAAATTTTACCTTTTCCTTGTTTTAGAATATGTATGTGCAGGCGTCAGTCTTGTGATCTGTGTAGTAATATGCGTTGGTCGCTGTTTCGATTGGTATGTTGGGCATCGGTGCTTCGTCTCAAGCGATACACTTCCAATCTGAACACTCTCTCGTAAGTGGCTCTCTTTTTACAGTCGCGTCCTAAGGATAGATAAAAAAAAGATCAAATTAGGGGGGGTTCTTCCCCTCCTAGTATTTTGTAAAGTTTGCAAAGTTTTATTATTGGGATTTTTTGAGACAATTCTTATATTGGGATTTGGGAAGTATGCTACTTCTCTCACAACACGCTTCTCAATATATTTTTTTTTTGGCAAAGTTTGTCATCTAAACAGGCGAAGGAGCACCGCACCGTGTGGCAAGGGACTAAATAGCGTTGGTAGCGGTCGCTATAATGGTAAGTGGGCCACTACCGCTAACGCTACGAGGTAGCGGCACCAAAATAGTAAGTTCGAACTTAGCGTCCGCTATTATCCGCTATCGCAGTTAGCATCTGCATTTGCAGGCCGCTATTACTGTTTTTGGACCGCTATTTGCTATGTTAATAGTTGAAGGGATAATCAGATGAATCAATTGACAATAAAAATGTCGAAACTAGGGTTTAAGCAATAACAAAGAATGATGAGCTAACTAATGATGATGTTTGTTTATTAATGTGAGAATGTAATGGTAATATGCATCTAGGTATCTACTTTATATCCATATATAATGGGCAACTAAAATCTTCTAAACTTTTGAGCAAATATGATGTTAATTGTTCAAATATACTATAAAAATTTTAAAGTTTTTAGACTCCGCTATTTGGACTTAGTGTCCGCTATAGCGCCCGTGATCCGCTACACGGACACTAATCCACTGTCATACCGCTAAACGCTATTTAGTACCTTGCTATGTGGAGACGTAAGACGTTTTTTTTTACTGGATGATCGATGAATGGTAGTCTAGCGTGCGTCGATAAGCCTGGTTTATTCGCTTGATCGAGTACTTTGGGTTAGGAAACTGATCGATCCCGGCTCCATTCCAGTACGAAATAATGTGGCTGTGTGTGCTGCTCTGTGGTTAGGCATCGTAGCTGATACTTGCCTTGCGCCGATGGTCACGGGTCACGGCTTCATCTCGCTGTAGCATGCGGAAAGGAGGGCGAAGTGTACCCTGTTCAGCGTGCATGGCCACCCGAGCCTTCGTCCTTTCGCTGGAGACGTACAGTACGACGAATAACCAAGTAGAACAGTACGTCCCCGAGCATATCTGGTGAGAGCTTCTAAATGGGCTCCTACTCTAAATTTTAGGAGTTAAAGTAAAAAAAATTTCTCCAGTGGGGCTCCTAAACTCCCTCCTATTTTATATACCCTCCCAAATTTTCCCTCCAAGCCCCTAGATTTTGGAGCCTCTCAGAGCATCTCCAGTGGGAGTCTCTAAAGTGGGCTTGTAAATCTTATTTTACAAGTTCAGATGTAAAATTTGAGAGCCTAATTTTGCTCTCAACTCCAGTGGAAGTCTCTATATGAGCTCTTATTCCCTATAAGACCCACCATTCATATTTAAAAGAAAATAAAAAAGTAATAAAAAATGGTAGAGTCCAAGAGTAGGAGGGTGGATAGGAGGGTCCTATTCCTAGGGTCTTGGGATGAGATTTTAGAAGGACATGCAAAATAGTATCCCATTTGGGATCTCCACTGGAGTTGGTTTTTTTTTTTCTCTCCCCTCCTAAAATCTAGAGTAGAGACCTATTTAGGAGCCCCCACTGGATATGCTCTCATCCTCCCTCTCAAACCATTATCCTCCCTCTCAAACCATGGATCCCACTATTTTACATGCCTCACTAGTGTATGGATGCATGCTCCACTGGAGTTGGATGCAAATTTGGACCCCCTAAATTTTATATGTGAGTTTGTAAAATACGATTTAGGAGCCCAAATTTACATGCCCCACTGAACCACTGAAGATGCTCTTACCTGCCTTTAGTCGGATCCATCGATAAAGATTAAAGACGGAGAGTAGTAGGATTTCATCATTCGTCAAACGGTTTATTCCCTACCTTGTGTTCCCAATGCAAGCTAGGCATATATCAGACTTGCCTTGTGAAGGAGGATCGGAATTCGGAAGATACATATATGTATCCTCGTGTGTGTACACACACGACAGTACGACACACGCATGGCCACCCGAGCCTTCCATCGTCACAGCCCTAGCTAACTGAGCAAAGGCACCAGCCGCGGGCAGGGCCGGCCGGCTTGCCGTCGAGATGGCCGAGCTCGCGTCGGGCGCCGTGAGCTCGCTGCTGGGCGTCATCCGGAACGAGGCGCGGCTGCTACGAGGCGTCGAGGAGCACGTACAGTTCACCAAGAGGAGATGCAGAGCATGAACAGCTTCCTGCTGCACCTGGCTTGGACGGCGCCCCCCGGCGGCGAGCACGACGAGCAGGTCCGCACCTGGATGAACCAGGTCCGTCTCCTCGCCAACGACTGCAGCAGCTGCATCGACAGGTACGCAGGGGCGGAGGACTCTCATGGCAACCCGTACCTTGTTTTCCCAATGTTAGTCCAGTCACCAGTGCGCGCTCTGAGTCCATATTAGGATTTCTGTTCAATTTTGCTACACTGCTCCCATGGATCTAGATCGTATGCTAGGGTCCCAAAGCAGTCAATTAGTGGAAAAGGAAGCGATCACGATGACAAGCAAATTTGAACTCTGATTACCTAACTGGTAGAGGACTAACGTAGGAGCTAGACCTCTCCTCGCATTGGCCCCAGGGGCGGCTCTGGTGGAACCGGCCGCCACCATCGCCACAGCTCCTCCTTCTTGCCTCCTCTCCTCGCCGCCAAAGCACCGCGCCGGAAGTCCGTGTAGGTGTAACGACGGTGGTGGCAAGGCATCCCTGCCTCTCTCTATATTACCCATCCTCAAACCCTAGTCCCTAGGTCATCGGTCGCCAGTGTGGTTGCGGGCACCCTTTTGTCGCCATTGGGTCACCGACTCCTTCCGTCGCTGGAGTGTCCACGTGTGTGCGCCCCGCCGCCGTTGGGGCACACTAGACATGGCCAAAAGGGGCCGAGCTTAACGGCGGCACGAGGCCCGGTCGGTTTTGGCCCATGCCAGCACAGCCTGGCACGACATTAGCCGGGCCGCAGGCCGGCATGTCTATCTGGTAGGCTAGGTGTGGGCCAAGGAGACGGCACACAAGGCGGCCCGTGGCACAGCCCATGTAACAGGCGGCTCGTATAACCTCCACCACCAAACCCTAATGGCACTCCCCAGCCCACTCTCTCTCGTCTCTCTGCCGCCGCAAGCTGCCTCCTCCTTCTATCGCCTCCTCTCTCTCGTCTCTGCGTCGCCGCACCACTGCCTCCTCCTTCCGACGCCTCCTCCTGTCCACGGTATGCCCCCTCTCTCTCGTCTCTCCGTCGCGGCCTCCTTCCACCACCTCTTCCTTTCCGCCTCCACAGTCCGCACCGCGCATCGTTGACTGAGGAAAACCTCATGTCGTTGTTGGGCCGCGCGGACTGTTTAGCCTGATAGGCTTTTGGCCCGACCCGGCCCGCGTAAGCCTTTGATAGGCTAGGCCTAGGCCTTGGAGATGGCATGGCACGTGACCTGACCTGGCACGGCTATAAGTCCAGGCCAATATAGGACAGCCCCGAGCCAAGCCAGGCCAAGTCACTCGTATGGCCATGTATAGGGCGCGCCTCCCAGCTCCCCACCGGGAAGCCACCTCCCACCATCACCGGCCCTAGGGCCCCGAGTCGACTGTCCCCTATCACTCTAGGATAGCTGTCAAGTTCCCAACCCCTTCATCATCGGCTCCGGCATGCTGGCTGACCACACAGATGGATCTAGGACGCCGAGCCGGCCAAGCCGCTATCAGGGCTCGGCCTGTCCGCGCTCTCGTTTGGTGCTTCGACTGCTGTTGGCCCCGATGTGTCGGGCCGACCGTACTACCGAATCTAGGTCGCACAGGCCCACCACGTTGTTGGCCCGTCGGTCCTCGGTGATGTCGTGCGCGCCAGACGTCTTCATTCCCCACTGTGTCGGGGTGGTCATCTGGGTGTGCCATATGTGTGCGTGTCGTCCCCGTCGCCACCGCTTGGAGGACGCGGGGCCATGGCTAGGTGGGAGTTGCATGCCTGGTGGCAGGTAGATCTCTTTTTCTCGGCCGGGTTCGGCGGCATGGGCGCGGTGGCAACCGCCACCACCTCCCTGTCGCCTCCATCTGGAGCCACTTTACACTGCATGTCTATCGCTCATGGTTGTTCCCCCGTGTCACCATCTTGGCCGCTTGTTCTTGTTCTCCTGGGTCACCATCATCTGTCCTCTTTCCGCAAGGTTGTCACTTTCCTATCCCTTTTTGTTGTGTTAACATTGGGTTGTCGTGAGACTAGGAGGGATGCAGCTTCCCCCTCATCCTATGGTTGTCTTTTGGTCATTGCGGTCATTTCTGATCATCTGTGGGTTGTCATATTGGGGTTCGCTAGCCTGAGGATGTTGTCCATTGGCATCAAGGATTACTTACATGCTGCCATTCCATCGATTGGGCTCTCATTTGTGCCTTGGAGATCAGTTGTGGGAAGTTGGATTTGGGGGCCTTAGCGAAAGCATTGCCCAGTATGTCCGGGTGCCGACAACAGTTGCAATCAACTCACCTCGCTGGGGGCTTGTCGCGGCTGCCAATTCCATTTGATCTTGCTAGGTTAAGACTTGATCTGCTTCTCTATGGACACATGGACGGCGGTGGCCCTCTCCCTGGAGGCATTGTTTTGCAGTATATTCTCACTCTACCTTTGTTGGCTCTAGGTTGCTAGGCAATCAGCGCATGCATGTGTTCTTGGTGACCTTCTCTCTAGGTTTTAGTAGTTCTGTTTGACGTCGGTTACTAAGTGTTAGGTCTTTGTATGTCGACGCTTTATAATTTCTCCTAGAGCTGTTTATTTGTAACTATCTTATGCTTTATAATTTCTCCTAATGTTGTTTATTTGTAACTCTCTTCTTTTAAATGAAAAATATGGACGTTTTTAAAAAAGACGTAGGAGCTCTAGCTCAACAACAGAAGGGCTCACATAAATAAATACTCAATGTGTTCTAAAATGTAGGTCGTTTGACTTTTTTATTGCAACTTTAATTGCTCGTCTTGATAATTTTTTTTTTGCAAAACATAGTATTTTTTTGTTATGGCTAGCTTTAGTAATAAAAGAATTTAAAGAATAACCTAAATTGAACTATATTTGCACAAATTTTTTGAATAAGATGAACGGTCCAACTTAAGGTGAAAAAAGTCAAACGACCTACATTTTAAAATGGAGGGAGTGACGAGATTGGTTTTGCTTCAAGAGTTCACACCGTCATACCTTAATATTTGCCACTGCAGGTACGTGTACTTCGGCAACCCCGACATCCGGCTTGGCAAGGGCGGCCTCCGACGCTTCCTCCTCTGGGCCCCCTGGTTCCTCAACAAGACGGTGGCGCAACACCGCGCCGCCGTCGAGCTCCGCGTGCTCAAGGAGCGGGCACGGGAGGTCGGCAAGCGGCGACAGCGGTACGACGTCAGGGTCCCGGAGGAGCATCACCATCCAGAAGAGGCTGGGCTAACTTCACCACTGCCATGGGCTGAGGCGGACGTCGCCGACGCCGCCGGAGATGACGAAGAAGACAGCGTCGTCGGCAACGACCAATTTGGGGTGGCACTGGCACTGGCAGCACCGGATCGCCGCCCCGACAGTCGTCGGAGAGCGGCCATATTAAAGCCTCGTACTCTGGATGACTACTTCCAAGGCAAGGTCACCAAGTGGGTGAAAGACGCAGGCGACGACGTCCCGGTCTTCTCCGCCGCGATCATGGCCGCACCAGGAGCAGAACAGGAGGCCATCGATCTTGCCCGAGAAGCCTTGGCTGCGCTGGAGGGGCGTCCCACTATCGTCGTGGTGGACATCCCGCGAGTGCACATGAAATTCCAGCCGCTACGGCCCACAGACATCCTCTACTACATCCTGCGAGAGCTCCAACCCGACGTCGGCCCCGAGGTCGAGGTCGAGCACAAGGGTACACCAGAGGAGGAGTTGTACTGGCTCTTGAAAAAGCAAGGGGAGATTGGGAGTGCAAAAGAGAGTCTGCTCCATGAAATCAATGGAGGTATCGAAGAAGCCATGGCCAAGCTCGACAAGATGAAGAAAGACATTCAAGACAAGGATAAGGACAAGCACAAGCTCCTGGGGGATGTGGAAGAAACTCATGACGACTGTGAGCCGGATCAACCCAAGGAAGACTGCCCGCTGGTACAGAAGCCCATAGACGAGCTCCTCCTCCTGCTTCTGCTGCTCCAATCAGCTGCTCAACAAGACCAAGCAAGAAGCAAGGCCATGCGTAAATTGACCGCATGGCGTGACCACATCTTCCGGATAACGGCTGAGAAGCTCAAGATGCTTGTAGAAGCAGCGGGCGTAGCGCAGGAACAACACCTTCAAGAGGGCTTCTATGATGCCCGATACAAATACATACTGATGAAGGTGTTCCTGAAGGCTGGCGACGGCGGCATAGGGCCACAAGAGCAAGATGACACGGTGACGGGGCAAATCAAAGAAATGATCGGCAAGGCTAGGGAAATGATTCATGAGGTGCAGGAAGGCCAAGGGCCTGAGGGTCCAGTAATCCCACAAGTTGTTTCTGTTGGAACTGAGAAGAAGATGGAAGAAATCAAGAGGATGATCAAAGAGCAGATGGAGCAGGAATGGATCGCGGACAAGATAGTTGGTGATCATCTCTGGAAGAGGCCCCTGTTTGTTATCCTCCGGATTGGTGAGAAGATCGACGGGTTCACTTGGGAGGAGAACAGATATGCTCTCACCCTCCTGAAGGAGCATGTTGCCGGTGCACTGGTCGTCACCACCACAAACAATACCCAGCAGGCTAGAGAATACTGCTACCCAGAAAGGAAGGAGCCTATAGAGTTTTCTCTTGCTGGCCTCTACCATGACACCGTGCTCCAGCTTACAACCCGTCATAAGAATGAAGACTGTTGCAGCCCCAAGATCATTCGTGACATCTTGCATGAATGCGAGCAATATGAGTTCTGCATGAAGATCTTTGCTCATACTTTTTATGCCAAACCCAAGCAAAGCAATGAAGAACTGAGCAAGCTGTGCAGCAACCTTCAGGAAGTTTCCCCAAAATCATTTCTCAATGTTGCTCTTAAGATGCTTAAGTTTGCATACAATGACCTGCCAAAGGAATACAAGTCTTGCTTGTTGTACCTAGCAATCTTCCCTCAGGGATGCAGCATCAAGAGGTCAACATTGATAGCACGGTGGGTCGTAGAAGGTCTGATCACTATGGATGAATGGCCCACCTCGGTGCATCGAGCCGAGAAATGTTTTGACACCCTCATTGATCGGTGGCTTGTTTATCCTGGTGATATCGGTGATACAGGAAAGGTCAAGAGTTGCATAGTGGATGACCGAGTTCATGGATTCATTACCATAATTGCCAAGAAACAACACATAGTGGACACACGCCTGTCATTACACTTGGCTCGTCACTTCTCCATTTTCAGTGATATTCGGCTCCGCCCCTTGGATGAAATTGAAAAGGATTTCTTGCAAATGCTCTCTAAACTATATCACTTCTCCCCGCTCAAGGTACTAGATCTAGAAGGTTGCAAGTCTGTTGGTAAGAACAAGCACTACCTCAAGGACATCTGCTGCAACTTATTACTGCTCAAGTATCTGAACCTAAAGGAAACAGATATTATGCTCCACGAACTGGAAGTGCTAGATATCCGGCAGACCAATGTGTGCCACAGTGCAACAAAAAAAGTACTGCTCCTAAAACTAAAGCGCTTGCTGGCTGGTCACACTGATCTGAGTACAAGCAGTGTCCGAGTACCTGAGAAGATAAAAAAAATGGAAGACATGGAGGTACTGGTTGGTGTTAAGCCACGGAATAGACAAGATTTGGATGACATTGGACATCTATTGCAACTAAGAAAGCTTGGTGTAATTATTAACAAGGACAGTGACCTCCAGGATTTGCTTGAAGCAATCAGTAACCTACATCAGAGGCTCCAATCTCTGTCAATCACTCTTCCTCCTGCCACCGAACTCAAGAGCACTCCTCCCAACAGGACCTATAGCCTAAAACGCCCTCCTGTGGTTCTCGAGGCCCTAAGTATAAATGGAACCACAAAAATGGAACTTCTTCAATTGAAGACCAATGAAGATAATCAGCTTAGAGAGGTAACTATAAGCTATACTGCGGAGCTTCTTCAATTATTGTTGGCCAATGGTAATAATCAACTTACCAAGGTAGCTCTAAGCAACACCTTGTTGAGCCAGAAAGATCTAGAAGTCCTCTCCAAGCTGCCCATGTTACGTTCTGTCAGATTCCGACAAGTGAGATACACCAAGAGTAAGCTCATCTTCAATAAGGATGAATTCAGAACACTCAAGTACTTTCTTCTTAATGGATCCAACATTACTGACATAATCTTCGATGATGGAGCCACTTGTGGGCTTGAGAAGATCGTATTGTCCCTAGGCGATGGCCTAAAACTCTTTGGAGTCAACAAACTTCCCAAATTGGAGGAAATTGAGCTAAGTGAAAACAACTGCAGTGGCAGTTATAACAGCAAGGACATCAATAGCAGCGCCACCAACGACCACGACAACAGTAACAACATCACCAACAGCACCAACACCGCTGCCATCATCCTTCTCAATGCCACACCTGCACCTGCCCTTACCACCTGTGACACTGCTGCTCCCACATCCACCACCGCCTCTACTATCACCATCAGCAGCACCACCACCCCCTCCACCACCATTGACAACAACATGTTCCGTTCATTGCTTGAAAATGGTACACGAATAGCAAAGGTTACTCTTCGTGGTACGACTCTGAAGCAAGATGATCAGCAGATCCTTGGAAAGAAACCAACCATACGAAGCTTGGTTCTCTTAGACACGTCCTATGACAAAGGGCAGCTTGCCTTCAACAAAAATGAGTTTCAAAAGCTCAACGTACTTGTTGTCCTGTGCTCCAAAATCACCAAGATCAGCTTTACCACTGGATCTTGTCCTAAACTTGAGAAGTTTTTCACCAACATACCGTTTCTCTCTGGCATCAACAACCTTCCTAGATTGAAGGAGCTTGAGTTCAAGGGTGACTTTGTCCCTACAGAGGTGAAATCAGCCATTAATAAGCTTAGAATTCATTTTACACACAATAAATCAGAAAAGCTTATGGAAGAAGGAAATCCACTAGAAGAGGACAGCGCCACAAAATTCTCAAGCTTTTGGAACAGAAATTATTGGTGCTAGAGGAACTCAGGTTCCTCCTTTCATCCATTCACAACAATTCCCTCCCATGGTTTGTGTTTGTGTGTTGGTTTGTCGTTCGTGTTTCTGTTTGTTGCCCAGTTGTTTGTTATACATGCGTGTATGTCCCTGTGATTAAGCACAATGGTTATGCCTATGCTCACAGAGTCGGATTTGTGTGTCTTTCATCTGAACCATCATGATGGATGCATGGTTTCATGAAATAAGTGCATATGCTTGTGCGCACATTTGACTTATTAATGTACCCCGTGCTATATTATATTGTTTGACTGTGCACTGTAACTCAACATTGATGTGGTATGTGTCATATTATAGCTACCAGAATTGTAAGCACCGGTTACGTATTTCCTGTGGATAATTGAAGCAGATTTATGTACAGATAACTGTTTTCTAATATTATTCGTGGACCTATTTATCATTTCTCCTAGTTTAAGTACCGTACTGAAGTTTATCCATGGTTTCCCAAAAGTTGAGTACTGTGACATACATATCTATCATTTTCTGAACTGATTTCATTTGTATGTTGCCGTGCACTTTATTGCTTGTGGATTCTCCTTTGACCTCCCCATGTTTATATATGGAGAAGCTACTACTTCAGAAATTGACAAGTGAATGTTTTGCCATCCACTACCTTCCTTGCAGATGGACAGGTACAGCTGAGCTGAACCACTCGAAGTTAAGAGTCTGATTGGTTGGCTACCATATATTTGGCATGCCATAATTTTGGCAAGCCAAAATGTGGGCAAGAAAACTTGCCAACATTTTGGTACAAAAATGTAAGACATGGGCAACTTTTGGTAGCAAACCAAATTGTGGCCCATGATTAGGCTTGCCAATATTTTGGCATGCCCAAATATTGGAAGTAATCCAATCAGGCTCAACACCAACGTATGCAGAAGCTCGATTGTGAAGCAGTAATGTCCATATTAGTTCTTGCCTGAGTTACAATGGTATGTAGGAATCACCTACAGCCAATGAGAGTACCGAGTGGTAGTTAACATGACAACTAGTATAGTAAAATTAAGGAACATGGCAACTGTGAAGTATGTACTGTTGTGATGATCTCTGTCCGTCTCAATATATAGCACTGATAAAGTTCCTTCTAGTCCTTTCATAAACAATTAACACTTTCATAATTAAGACACCACAACCAGTAAGCAGAGCACGTGGGAATACAACAGGTCTCCCTACTGATTATTCCATCAACAATAGTCATATTAATTTAGGTTCAAGGACACGCTATTTAATTGCATTCTATATGGATCAACCTTTTTTCATGCTGAAGAAATATTCTAGTGTCCAGACCTTGCAGCATCTGTATTAGCAAGAGTGCAAGAGTACACATTATCTATAGAGAAACACATGAAGGAAATATGAGTGAGAGATTAGTCATTCCTAAAGAAAAAAAAACATAGAGAGGCACAGATGAATAAGAGAAATTCTAATGATGATAACACCCACAATACCGTGACTAATTTTGCACAGAAACTGGCATAACATGATCTAATTTCTAACTTATACACTGAGCTCCACTTCAAAGGATCAACCAAGCAATCAGTAACGACATGGGCAGTAGCCTAGCTCAACATATTAGGAAATAGCGATAGGTCAAAACAAATTACAGAAAAAAAAATATATAATCTCTCAGAAGGGAGCAACCGTGACAACTGACAGGTGTCAAAGACGAAACTAGATTTGAGGGCAAATTAAGGCTAGGAAGGGAAGAGATAGAGCTCACAGCGAATTTGATGTCCGCCTTGAGGCGGAGGGACTCTGAACGACCTGCCCACGAGCAACTACGGCAGCAACACTGAGCACAAGTCACTGCCACGGCTATCCGATGGAATCCCAGCCCAGCTGCTCCAGTGCCAGCGAACGTACCTGTTACCAAACGAAACCAAACCTGATTCAGTCAAATGTGGGGGGACGGAATGTGAAATAACTAAAATGCCAGCAGCGCGGGGGAGTATAGGTTTGCGACGAACCCATGCAGTTTCCGCCTACGTCATGGGAGGGGGTGGCCAATCCGTACGCTCTTGCCAGCATTACGCCGAACACCTTATAGGCGTGCACGCAGGCGACAGAAAGCGACGACAATGGACATGGGCGTGTGCTCTACATGGAGGAGCGTTCCTCCGCGGTGGGAGCGAGTCCGATCCCGACGGAATGCAGGTGTGGCCGTCCGGGTTCGCTTTTGCTGCTCTGCTGCGGCGGCGGTCTCTGGTTAGCCTTTGCTCAGTGGATCGCCTTGGTGGCGCGTGTCACGGAGGAAGAATCGAATCTCTTGTTACGCGCGGAGACTCCTCGTTTTTTTTTTTTTTTTTTTTGAGGGTTTCCTCGGCTTCCTCTTGTATCTTCCTCCTTGATATTGGGCCCCATTGAATGGGCCACCACGAACGCCACCTACCAGATTCTTTGTGGGCCATAAAGGTCGACTGCTCGTTGGCTCTGTGGGCTTGACATGATGAGGGAGGAGAGAGGGGATCAGTCGTTCGTTATGGTGTGATGTGTGCACCGTGGCAGCATTTTGCAAGTGCCAAGCCAGTCAACAACAACAACACGCCAGGAAAGGGCTGGTTTGCGTGGGGAAAAAAGGCCAGGAAAAATTCCATTAGTTCCCCTCAGGTTTATTGTATTGAAAATTTTCCTAAAAGAAAAAGGTTTGTATTGAGGCACATTTTATTTGGCATTCATAATCATAACGCACCAAACAGAAACGTGAGCAATTTCCATGTCTGCCCAAAGACCCTGTAAGCATCTCCACTTGTTGTGTTGTGCGATCTTTTACGATTTCAGCTCAGCAGCTTTTCTACGCTACACGCCGCCGCCACGTGAGGGAGAGCAAGAAACCAAAGGAATTCGAGGACCACCAGCAGCAACAGCCAGGCCCACCAAGGCGGGACCGCACGGGCTGCTGCATTGTCGGACTCCAAGATGGGCCCAGCTGCGGCCTTTTACCTCCGGGCACTTCCCTTTTTGTTTGGTCCTCGCTCGCCTGCATCTTTACTTTGGTTTCCTGTTCTAAAAAAAAAAAAATTGTTCTTTTCAAAAAGAAAAATACTTTGGTTTCCCCAACTTTTGAAGCAGCCTCGAATAATGCTGAGAATCAAGGCAGCCAGATGCGTCAGTTATGTTATTGAATTCCAATATTGTCTTTCCTTCTCATGTTGACAAATGTTCACAGATTGCTCCTGGTTCCTTGTCGATCGACTAACCTAATGCATCGAGTGTGCTGACCTGTTTGTTTCTAGTACTTATTAGTTCAAGCACCAGCAGCTAACATGCAAGAATTAGCGCACAGGCACAATTAGCATGCCAGCAGGACTATAAGCATCCATGGATATGATTAAGCAAGCCATGCGAACTAATCACTAACTCGATTCCTCTCGACATGAGTAGGCTTCATCTTCAAGCATGCATCTGGCAGACACCGATGCAATGCAAACCTTTTAATTGTAGCTGCACTGCGGCTCAGCTAGTGCAGAGCCGTTCATATTCTTTGTTTTTGTTCGATACGCACGCAGAATCGCAGATCCTTTTTAGCTTGCTTGCAAGGAAACGAATGCCAACCTTGCTGGGTAGTATGGCCTTTGCATTATTCTCGATCGACGCCGGCCGGGGCTTCTAGTTAGCGCCACCCGTCGGAGGTGGCTCCACCGGCCGTGCCATGCCATGCCTCACTGCCCTCACGGGCTCAACATTTCTCGGGAAACCTGTGCATAGCCACCCAACTCTGTAACCCCGTGAGCAAATCACAGACGTGACGTTGCCACGTCCATGATCTGGAGTCAAACACGCCTGCAATGCAAGCTGCAGCCTGGCTGTGACCCTGCAAATGCTGCTTGATAATAGAAAACCGGCACGTGAGGAGGCGTGCGCGGTAAGCACTGTATCGGCTCGGCGCATCGATCGATCGTCTCTCTCGACCAATCTATCGCACACTGCCATCGCAACGCATATAGACGCATCGCGTCGCTCAAATTTTACAGCTCGCTCGATTTGGTCTCGGGATGCATGCGTGCGTGACTATTCACGCGAGCATCTGCCTCGAAGAATGGCGACGGGAGACACCGATGCGATGATGCATCGTCGAGATCAAAGCGCTGCAGCCGTCAGCTCCTCGCTACTAGACGGTTGATGCTGCGTGACTAAGGGTGTGTTTAGATTGGAGAAAGATTTCTCGAAAATACATTATTCACTAAAAATATATTGTAGATGAATAGTATTCTATGAGTGAGAGGATAGTGTTTTTTCGGGAATCTTTTGCAAACTAAACGTACCTTTAGACCTTGTTTAGTTCGTTTTCTCGTCACGCCGAGTCACATCTCCTCTCGCATACACGCTTACCAATATATTATTCACACTCTAACTTTTCATCAACTTCCTCGTCTAAACGAGGTCTAGATATGATGCCGACCTAATCATGCGCCGGACCACGACAGGGACGCTAGTTTCATTACGGCACACCATCAGCAGCAGATCCGGATTTGTTTAGAGGGCGGCGAGATCGCGGTTGCGCGTCGAACAAATCACTATTTCCTACTAGTTAATCTGACTCAGATCACGGTAAGCAGCTAGTAGCAGCAAACCGAGGCAGACGCATGTGGGAGCCAGCCACCTAGCGGTAATAAATCTACCATATTTTCCCCCTTTTTAACAGTATCTGCCTGCTACATCGGTCCAACTCGATCTGGCAGCAGGCCTACATCTCCCTGTCCCGTGCATTTGTTTACGGTTGGTAGCGGATGGGAATTAACTGGACCGGCCGGGCAACTTCTTTGCAAAACAAAAACTAGTTTAGAGCAAATCAAATGTGCATAATGCTCCTCGCAAATGCAATCTATCATCCACAATTACAGTACAAATGCACTAGTCGTGCTTATCTCATGGGCTACTAGCCACTAAGACTAAAAGCATCTCCAGCAGAATCACCATCCGAACCGCCATCACCAATTTTGACGTTCTGCCCAAAAAACAGAACTCCAGCAGAATAGCTAAAGGCCTGACCATCCCTGTAGAAGCGCCATCGAGGGACAGCGGCCAGCCAAATTTAGCTGCAGCATGAGGCTCGCCATCCTCTGTGCTGACAAAAGGTGTTGTGACTCTGACAAAAGGGGTCGGCAGTTTATCTCTATTGTTTCTCATCAAAGACTACTCATTTTCCCTCTTTCATAAATTCAATAAATCACTACATCAAGCTTCTAAAATCATGTATGTTTTTATAGTGATAGAATAAACAATAGAGAATCCATTTTAACTAGGTTGAACCTAAAATCTCTTATGGATTTTAAATTATTTTTTCTAATTCTTTACCTTTTTTTAAAATTACTTCAACTTTAGGTGTCAATTTAATTCCCAAAATTCAGGAAGAGATATTTTAATTCATGTTGAATTGGATAAGAGGGTAAGATTTGGGTAGTCTTCTGGAGCATGCTGAAATATGGAGAGGGAATTTTATGGAGTGGATAGCCATATGAAAATATGGAGGGTTAGATTTGGCTATTCTTTTTTTTATCTCACAATACAGACGTAGACGCTCACATATAAGCACGCACATTTGCCCCTACAAACATACGCACGCAACCCTACCCCTATGAACACCTCCGAAAGACTGGGCCGGTAAATCCTCGAAATTGACGAAGTCACCACATGCGCCTCGCTATCGACGAACACGTCGCCTACCACTGAAGGAATAACGCCGGTTAAATCGTAGAATAAATCCAAAAAATACAAGCATCAGCGCCGAGTCAAAGACTCGAACTCTGGTGAGCTGGTTCCACTAGAAGGAACCTTGGCAGCTGAGCTACAGCTCAGTTCGCAGCGTCTTGGGATTCAGACGAGTAGATTGCGTTTGGGATTCAGAGCCAGGAGAGTCAGAGGTACCGGTAGTAATGTTTTTGTCCCCTTTGATTTCCTCTTTTTTTTTTATCCCATCGAGAGTGCACTGCACATCAACCTTTTGACCTTGGCTGCCATGACCGCCGCCGCCGATGCACCGCGTGGCGCTTTCGGGCAGGAGGCAGGCACGCACCGCCAACGGACGGACGAATGTTACACACGCCGGAGCAAGCGGGGAACAACGGCCGGGCACGCGATCCCGGCGACGGGATGGGCGTCTGCTTGTGCGGCGGCGTGCGGTGGCGGCGGCATCCCGGTGCAGGCAGCAGCGTGGGATGGGCGACGCCGCAGGACAACACGGCGGTCGCCGCCCCGCAAGCCTATTATTTTTAAAAAAATGGCACTGTTCACATATGAACGGATTGGAGATGCTGCACGGAAAGCCTATTATTTTTCAGAAATGGCAACTGTTCAATTCGTTCCGTCTCTCATCGTCTGTTCGTGAGTTCTCTGAGGCAGGGACAAAGCCAGCCGCCAGGATGTAAGAATCGGGGGAGCAGCTAACTTAATTCATAGAACAAACACTAAATATATACTACTAAGTAATTTCTTTGCTATCTTTAAGCTTTCTAACGGAAAAATAGAGACCATGCTCAGAAAATATTGCTATTACGATACTCTAAACAATAGGGATTCGTTATTATAGGACTTTAATTGTTGAATTTGCAATCGATATTAGCAAATTCGACGATTGAAGTCGAACTGAGGGGGAGGGGGGGGGGGGGGGCGGGGGGAGCGGGTCTATTGATTTTAAGCATTTGGAAACCAAACAAACGCTATCACTTAACCCAGTCACGAACAGAAAAACCATCTGATCGTTGCACTGCAGATCGCGACCGTCCTTGGCTGCCATGACCGCAGTCACTCGGGGCAGGCATGAGGCTCGCTCACTCGCTCAGAGGTGCGCAGCTGGACGCTCAGGCCCGCACCAGCAACGCCCGAACGTTACACGCTGACACGCCGGAGCGGGGAACAAACAACGGCCGGCCGCGATCCCGGCGACGTGACGCGCCAACGGCAGCCCGGCGTCAGCTTGTTTACCGTTCGGGTGGGGCTTTCCCCCGTCGACTGGCGGCGGCAGGCATCCCTGCAGCTGCAGCCGGCAGCGCGGGATGGGCGACGCCAGCCGCAGGACGACACGGCAGTCGCCGCCGCACTAGCTGGCCCTCCCTGTCCACCGCGCTGCCACGCCAGCCTCCCGTCCAACCCACCCCGCAAGAGACCACGCGAAAAAAGCCACGCCCACCGCGTCGCCGAGCACACCACCAACTGCCCGCCCACTCAACACTGTCACGCTCCACACCACACTCTTCCTCCTCTCCTCCGGCGTGGCGGCGGCGTCCATCCACCCCCTCGCCAGGCCTCCCTACCGTTGCCACCAAGGCGCACGTGTCCCCTCCCTCACTCTCACACCTCTCCCCTTTCTCTCTCCCTCTCTAAAGCCAGCGGCCACTCTCTCTCTCTCCAGTCCCCCACCTCACCATCTCCTTCCCCAATCTCTACAGCCGCTCTGCGGTCTCGATCGCTTGCTTCTCGGGCCGGGCAGGGCTCCCATGCTCCGCCCCCGCGACTGATGAGCTCCTGCCCCCCATCCCAATGCCGGCAACCGCCATGGCCAGAGCCACACTCTCGCTCGCACTACCACTTCTCCTCCTCTTCCTCCTCCTCCGGTGCGGCCCTGAGCCGGCCGCCGCGGTGCGGTTCGACTACGCGACGCTGACCCTGGGCAGCCTCAAGCTCCTCGGCGACGCGCACCTCAAGAACGGCACAATCCGCCTCTCCCGCGACATGCCCGTCCCGACCTCGGGCTCCGGCCGCGCGCTCTACGCCTCGCCCGTCCCGCTCCGCGCCGGCTTCTCCACCCAGTTCGCCTTCACCGTCACCACCCTCAACCCATCCTCCGTCGGCGGCGGCCTCGCCTTCGTCGTCGCCGCCGACGACTCCTCCCTCGGCGACGCCGGCGCCTACATCGGCGTCTCCACCGCCACCGACGCCGCCGCGGTCGAGTTCGACACGCTCATGGACGTCCAGTTCGGGGACCTCAACGGCAACCACGTGGGACTGGATCTCGGCTCCATGGTCTCCGCCGCCGCCGCCGATCTCGACCAGGCCGGCGTCGAGCTCACCAGCGGCAGGACCATCAACGCCTGGATCGACTACCTCCCCAACGACAAACGCGGGGAGATCTTGGAGGTGTTCGTCTCCTACACCGCCAAGCGCCCCCGGGCGCCGGTGCTGTCCGCGCCGCTGGAGCTTGGGGAGACCGTCAAGGAGGCGGCTTTCGTCGGCTTCTCGGCGTCCACGCAGGGGAGCACGGAGGTCCACGCGATCGAGTGGTGGGGCTTCTCGACGCCGTCACCGCCGCCGCGTTCGTCGCCCGCGCCGCCGCCGGAGTCTCCGGCCGTTCAGCCTCCGCCGCCGACGAGCGTCAACCCGGTGCTTCCTTCGCCGCTGCTCCCGGGAGTCACGACACCATCCGCGACGGCCTCGCCCCCGACCAGCTCGATCTCGGCGGCGAGCGGTCCGTCGAACTCCGCCGCCGCGAGGAATGCCGGGTCACCGCCGCGTCCGGCGGCGCACGCGGCGGTGGCCGGAGCCGCCACGGCGGGCGCCTTCGTGGCGGCCTCCTTCGCGGGCTTCGCGCTCTGGGCGCTGGCGCGGCGCGCGAGGGCACGGAAGCGCACGGCGGCGTCGTCGGCGGTGGTCACGACGACGAGGCGGCGCGACAGCAGCAGCCTGGCGTCCGCGGCGGCGCTGGTGAGGTCGCCGCGGGAGTTCAGCTACAAGGAGCTGAGCGCCGCCACGCGGGGGTTCGACGCAACGCGCGTGATCGGCAACGGCGCGTTCGGCACCGTGTACAAGGGCATCATCCCGGACACCGGCGCCATGGTCGCCGTGAAGCGGTGCACGAAGGCCAACGCCACGGCCGACGCCGAGCAGGCTCGGTCTGAGTTCTTATCCGAGCTCTCCATCATCGCCGGCCTCCGCCACCGGAACCTGCTCCGCCTCCAGGGGTGGTGCTACGAGAAAGGCGAGATCCTGCTCGTGTACGACTACATGCGCAACGGCAGCCTCGACAAGGCCCTGTTCGACGATGCCTCGACCTCGCCGCCGGTGCTCCCGTGGCACCACCGCCGCGAGATCCTCGCCGGCGTGGCGTCGGCGCTCGCCTACCTCCACCACGAGTGCGAGCGCCGCGTCATCCACCGTGACGTCAAGTCCAGCAACGTCATGCTCGACGAGGCGTTCCGCGCCCGGCTCGGCGACTTCGGCCTGGCGCGTCAGGCGGAGCACGGCGAGTCTCCCGACGCGACGGCCGCCGCGGGCACCATGGGCTACCTTGCGCCGGAGTATCTCCTCACCGGGCGCGCCACCGAGGCCACCGACGTGTTCAGCTTCGGCGCGCTGGTGCTGGAGGTGACGTGTGGGCGGCGGCCGATCGGGACGACGGAGGGGACGAGGTGCAACAACCTGGTGGAGTGGGTGTGGAGCCTCCATGGCGAGGGGAGGGTGCTCGACGCCGTGGACGCGAGGCTGGGAGGGGAGTTCGACGAAGGGGAGATGAGGAGGGCGATGCTGGTGGGGTTGGCGTGCTCGAGCCCGGAGCCGGCGATGAGGCCGGGGATGAGGGCGGTGGTGCAGATGCTGAGCGGCGAGGCGGACCCGCCGTTCGTGCCGGCGGCGAGGCCGTCGATGAGCTTCAGCGCCAACCACCAGCTGCTGCTCAGCCTGCAGGACAGCGTGTCGGATTACAACGCGCTGGGGCTCACGCTGTCGGACTCGTCGGAGGATGACTCGATGAGCTCGTCGTCGCTCACCAGCACGCTGCGGAGGGGCGGCCATGACATCGGGTTCAGCAGCACCGCCGGCGACGCCAGGTGACCTGCTCACCGAGGCGGAAATGGCTAGCTAGAGAGTTCGTCTTCCTTCCTCGTTCGTAATCCGAAACCAGAGCACCACCATGTATGTATTGAGTACATAGATTAGCAGCAGCAACGGACTCCAAAGTCCAAATCAAATCAAAAGCCTCCATTTGTAATATTCCTCTCATCGATAACAATCTACAGTACAATTCAGATGATGATTCATTCGTTCGGTTCGTTCCAGTTCAGCGATGGTATGCTCAAATTGCAGCTCAAAGCGCCACCTTTCTTCCCCTCCTTTTTTTTCCCAGAGCAGAGAGTTGTCGTTGAACATGACAAGAATTCCAGCTCATGGATCAGAAAGATTCTTGCACGCGAGCAGTGCGAACAAAAAGTGTTCTCCTTCCCCGATCCTGTGGTGACATCACCACCACAAAGGAATGAAAGGATTACTTGCGGTGGTGTGCGATCCTGTGCTTGGGCGACCGGGCAGCAACAGGATCTTGAGCTGCTGAGCGGCGCATGGCAAGGAAAGCATCTGTCTCTCGGCCGAATTCCAATCCCATCCCATCCATGGCGACCTAATCTATAATCTTCTTGCTTCTCTTAACCTTCCCGGCGCTGCATCATGCTTTCTGACGCCGTGCATACATGGCGACGTGGAAGCCATCCATGATGCACGTCACCAACCGGAGGTCGCCGCCATTAGTTCACTAGCAGGAGCACTAATCCTACCACCAGTACATATTTCTTCCCTACTAGTACTAGAAAAGCAGCATTGGTCACTCTCACTCGCACCAACTAATGGCACTGTGATGAGCACGCATGGAAATAGTCGACATCCACATCGCTAAAATCATTGCCTACTTGGCTATCCCGTGAACTTGATCTGGGTCGCTGTCACGTGGGTCCTGTGCCTGAAGAACCCCGGTGTGCTGGAGCTTTTTTTTTCCTCAGGCCGTCTGCTTCTTCTTTCTTTTCCTCCCTGACCGTCTGATTCCTGGTGCGGAGTGCGGACCGTGCGGTCGGGCTAATGAACACAACACTGGTGGGCGTGTAGGCCTGGGAGCCGTCCGATCGGCTCCGTCAGCTCGAACTCTACATAGCGCATTGATAAGTACCGAGGTTGTGCGATCCGAGCCGTTGAAAATTGTCATGATAAAATCGGAAAGGGGGCACCAGCGAATGCTGAGATGAGGGTAGCGCTCTCTCGTCTGGTAGCGTAGTACTCCGTGCTGTAGACGTGTAATCGGATAAGGGTGCGTTTAGTTCCCGCAAAAGAACACTATTCATCTAATTTTTTTTTCTATTTATTCCATCCCTCCTACTCACAGACCACTATTCATCTATAGTGTATTTATGGTGAATAGTATATTTTCGAGTAATTTTTTCCCAATCTAACCCCATCCTAAGTTGGAAAAAAAAACAGTAGGAGCAGCGTCACTGGCGACGGGTTGATGCTCGTCATGCATCCTACTCCTACGTTTTTTCCGACGATATGTGTCAGGTGCACCGCCGGGGATCAGCATGAGCAAAGAACACGACAGAGAGCACAGAGCTGACACGGTGAATGATGAAACACGGGAAAGGTTACCGACCGGGGCCTGTAAAAAAAGCTGCTGCAGCTTTCCTCGGATCGGTCCACGTGCCGCATTGTCAATCATGGCCGTGACCCCAACCGGGGCGCGACGGTGAAGTGTCGTTATCGGGCTGGGATTGACGCGCGTAATTTGGTCGCTGAAAAGGGAGGGGGAGGGGGACCTGGTAGTGTAGTAGTGGTCATTAAATTACCTTGTTCGCAGGTTTCAGGAGGAAGAATTGGTGACGACGTGGACGCGGCACCCGCAGGGCTCTGTCCATATGCAATGCAAGTAACCAGGTCTCACGTTCCACTTACTCCGAGTTACGATCCACTATTTTAGTGTAGGACACTGTAGGATTCCATGGACGGCATGCATACTCGTGTGGAGCGCACAACTTATCTCCACGCCAGATGAGACCGGAGAGGACAGGAATGATACGCCACTGCAGCCCACAGCCCAAAGCTGCATCCTTTGGATTCTCTCTCTCGATCATCATTTGGATGGAAGTTGGATAGGGAAGGAGGGACAGAGAGACGGATGCGAGCTATCCCCAAACAGTGTGGTGTGGCGCGACGACCGCGTGCGTCAGCGCTGTGCGTGGCTCACCCACATGAAGAAGATTGGCGTCCATGCAGAAGCAGCCCAAATAGACAACACAAGCCAGCGGACGGTAGGAATGCTGTCGCCCGTTACGTCTCACCGGACGTACGCCTTGGCTGCATGCATCCTCCAGGTCCAAGCGCAGGCAGGCTAGTTTACCTGATGAGCGCGCCAGAGGATTGAGGGATTTGCGACTTGTTGTTGGTGTCGCGTCGTTGTCGCTCCCTCTTGGCCACTCTGTATGCGGTGGGGTTCAAGAGGATTGCATGCATGGCGCTGCACCTTTCCCTAGTTTCCTTTCCAGAAGGCGCAGCGAGGAATGAACGGCGGCTGCTGACGCTGACGACAGAAATCGCAGCGCTCTCTTCAGTCTTGGCGCAGATCATAGTACAGTACGTTGCACTGTTCGTGCCAGCGATGGGGAGGGGAACGAAGGTGTCCGTTCCCGCGGTCTCACCAAACGATAACTGACCAAGCACAGGGAAAGATGGAAACGAAAGTTGTTCGTCACGTACTTGGGCTCGTACAGGTAACATACTAGTACTCCGTATGTTCCAAAATTATAGTTGTTTTAGATGTTCGTGCCACGAGTTTGACTAGATTCGTAGAAAATATGTTTAATATTTAAATCTCCAAATATTTTTTTTTATAAAGAAATAGATCTAAATATCTATCTAATAATAGTTATATTGTATCATAAAATTTAATATATAATTTTATATAATTGATCAAAGTATTTTCTTGGAAAATGAGAAAGACTATAATCTTAGGACGGAGAGAGTACATAGATCGATGCCCGTAAATTTTCAAGACACATCGGAGAGGAGGCAGGAACTTGGGTTAGGGCCAATTTTTCAACGTTACTTATTTTTGCTGGCCACTTTGGTGTTTCTGGTCGCGTAGGGGTTAATCATGTAATAGTGTAACGAAAAAACTTTTGTCCGTCATTACTGGTGACCATACGCAAGAGTTGTATGCTCTTTTTTCTCTTCTTAATGAAATACGTGTCAAGACACGGTCGCTAACAAAAAGATTTCTTCCAGACACTCGAACGGGCTGGGAAGTCTGTTCTGTCGCAGCAGGACCACGCACCGGGGTCCGGGCAGTCAGGCACCAGCGCCACATTGCTCACCATCCCGAACCCACTGACACGATGGCAATATGGTGGGCTGGTGCCATACTGCCATGACATGGCAGGCAGGCAAAGCTATAGACCTTCGCAGCTTCGCTTCAACACACGGCCGCTCTTTAATGGCACTCATAGTTGGATCGGTAGATCCTGGATCACAGCTTCAAGTCATGGGTTCACTTCGCTTAGGGACGCCGGCGAGAATTTTCGGCATATCTATTCTGCTCGAGCCTCAGCTCACGCTTAGGGACGAAAGGCCCAAGGCATTATTGCGTAGCCCAATTCCATGGATTTTTTTTCGCCATATAACAGATCTCGCTCATGTATGGCCAGCCATTGGCCAGCGTAGTCCCTGCATCACAGACTCAAAAGGACCGCAGTGCCCACTGTACAGCCGCTCTCACATGTCCTGCAGGAATGGATCAGAGATTCAGAAAGGACTACTATCAGGTAGTACAATACAACTAGGCGGATGGCCCGCGTAAATAGCGCGGGTAGCTAGACTTTTTTTTGCAACAACTTAACCTTTTTTACTTTGAAATAATAGTTTACAAATTTTTATGGGACCAGGTCATATATATGTTGGAATTTATTTTTTAATGTTTGGCTTAATATAATAATTGGTTCAATTGATTAACTCTAAAGCTTCCCACAATTTTTTTATTTTATTATATGCGGCTTTGTTATATTTAGCCTTAATCCAATTTTAATTTGTTGGTTGCCTTGTAGCTCAAATAAATTGTCAAACCTTGTTTCATGCATCTCTCAATTGTTTTTTTATTTTTATGTGCATCTAGTCCATGTATGATTTTGAAATGTAACATCTCTCTCTCTCTCTCCTTGTGACGAAATGAATCTGGGGATTCCATGTGCTAAGTTTTGTGTATGGAAATCTGAGTCTAACCCGGGATGTGCTGACCGGAAACATTCATGTGAAAATCATAATCCAAACATGATAGAAAAGCGACCAACTCTCTCTGCTACGCAAATGGATCTGGGGATTCTATGTGCGGAGTTTTGCGTGTAGAAATCTATGTCCAACCTTGGTGTGTTGAACGTAAACATGCAATTGGAAATCATAATCCAAACCTGGTAAAAAAGCAACGAACCTTGATAGAAAGCTAATAGTCTATTTTTTCAACATCTATTTGATTTTTTTATTTACTATATAGGTTTCCTTTTATCCTTATTAATTTAGTGTATATCTTGTTATTTTGTATATTATTTTATATTTTTTATGCTAAAAATGAATATTATTAATAGTCTATCTTTACATCAGTATCTCTCTCCCTCTCTCTCTATTATGCAATAATGCAAATGGGCCAGGGGATTCTATTTGTTGAGTTTCCCATATAGAAATCTAAGTCCAACCCGGGCGTGCTGACAGGAAACATGCATATGGAATGATAATTCAAACCTGATAGAAAAGCGACCAACCTTGATCGAAAAACTTATAATATTTTTTCTCAACATGGATTTCTTTTTTCTCTAATTGATGTGGTACTACATAGGTTCTCTTTTTATATTTATTAATGTATTGTTTTATGTTATTAATTTCCTTATTTTTTATTAATGACTTAATGTTGAACTTACTATTATTAATCGTCTACCTTGTTCTTTTATTATTTAAAATTATGATTTTATATATACTATTAATTGCATCAAACATTGATTCTTCATTTTTATTTATTGCTTAGTTGTATTAGATATTATATCTTTGGCTTAATCTACTGGTAGTCGTATTTGATATCGACTCTTAATTAGCCTAGCTTATTGCTAGTCGTATTAGACATGAACTCTTCGCATAGTCTAGGCAGATGGCCCGCGTAAATAGTGTGGTCGGCTAGCTTTTTATATTAATATTTAAAATAACATGAATAACCGACAACCATCAAAGTGATATCAGCATCTTTGTTTGTTTATTTCCGGGTAAATCGTACTGGTTGATCTGTTAGTAGTGCATAATTTCCAAGTTGATCATGGTGTCATAATTTCATTTTCTCTTGGTTGACATACATACAATCGTGTCAGTTAAGAAAAAAAATACATCAAAAAGTTATATTTGATATTGGTTACATAGTCGTATTCTTTTTTAATACATAAAAAATAATTAGGTTTTAACTAAGCTGTTTTCCTTTTCAATTCATACATAAACAAAACACTATATTTCAGTTAAATTATAATTCATATTTTATTAATCATGTTAGGTATGAATTTGGGTTGATATAGACTGTAAGATGATTGTAAAAATCTAAACGGTGTACAATCTTTATCATTTTTAATTTTTATAGGGACAAAGGATGCCATATTTTTATTTACATAATTACACGTTTTATGGTACATAATTATTCCTTGCACCATTTGATATAATTGAATTTAATTATATGATATTTTCTATCATCAATTTTTATTCTATTACTCTTGCTTGAATATTTTTGTTGCGAAGAATCCATAGGTAGTTTTCGATGAATAATATTTATTAATCACATATGAGAATGATTATATGTATGATTAATATGACATATTTATTATTCTTATTACATAATGACTCTTTTTTCGATTAACGTGGTTTGTTTATTAGTCGTATGGTGTGGACGCGTTACTCTAGCCTATTGCTAGTCATATTAGATGTGAACTCTTTAGCCTAGTCTATTGTTAAGCATATTGGACATTGATTATCTGTCTTATTAGACCGTTAGATAGATATTCATAAAATGCAAAAGTCCAAATCTTTCTCTCTTTTTATTGACGTAGAAATTTCTTAGCCCTCTCGCCAAACATGCGTGGGTAGCTAGGTTTTCAATACTATATATGCTATTTTAAATTAAAAAAGCTATTCTAATTAATTTGTGCATTATCCATTTTATAAGTAATTTACCTACATGATCTTTGATGTAGTTACTACTAATTATATCTTGTAGACTCTAAATACTTTATTTCCTAAATGATTTAAATTATATTTGGTATAGACTGCATGTTTAGCTATTTCATCACATCCTAGCTCATTTATAGAATAAATACTATGTTTTTATAAATAAGTGTCTCTCTCTAGCCGTCACAACCCCATCTCTCCTAGTCTGGCATTTCCATGTATTCTGTCTCAGGATTAAAGAGCTGAATATGTTCGTTGTGCGTCGTTGAGTCACCAACTCACCACCAATATATTATTACTAAAATATAACGTTGTGGAAACGTACATAGATATGGCAAGGACTTCCTACTACTTTTTTCCAGATAGTTTCCATTCGTACGGCACTTCTATTTTTTCCGATAGTTTCCTTTCCTCTGCATGTAAAAAAAAGGAGATTGGGAAGTTATTATATGGGAAGATTTGGCTGGACTGGCATAATCTAACCATAATAAGGACTCTTCCTTTTAATTCGTATTTGGACATTAACTCTTTGGCTTATTCTAGGTTGTTAGATCTTCATAAAATCCGACGGTCTAAATCCTTCTCTTTTTTCCGATTAACGTGGGAATTTCTTGGCCCTCTCGGCGAACGTGGTGGCTCCTTTTTTTCTTCAAGTAATAATATAATAGATCACAATGTGTCAATGTGTACCATACAATCCAAGACCGGCCTTGAGTCTATAGAGAACAGTATTTTTTTTCCCCTATCACCATTTAACTGCTGTTAAAAACCTAAAAGGGCCGAGTTCTGCTACACAACGGCAGCGGCCACCATCCCACCAGAGGCCAGACAGATCAGACCCCAGACAACTAACTAGTTGTACGATAGCCTCTGTTGCGGCCGCTCTCTGGAAAATCAAGTAGGCATCCAGAAAAAACCCACCAAAATCGAAACAATAAACATCAGGGCATATCAAGCTCAACACAGCTGACAGCTATCTATCAAAGGTGTGCATTCTAAGTTCCACGATCTTGTTCACAATAAACTTAGATGCTGCATGATTTTTTTATTAATTCTATAGTGGTCATTCCTATCATACAATATTTGTTTAATTGAATAAAATATTGTTCCCTATGTATAGTGTTTTCTTTTCACGAATTAGAATAATTTGTTTAATGTTGAATAAAATAATCTGTTCCACCTACATAAAAAATGTTCCAAAAATTTATATAGTTCAAACATAGTCGAGTGTGGTTTAATTCTAAAGATTTTATCATAACAAACACAATGGTGCAATCATAATTTAATTTGGATGCTTTATTCGTAAATTATGGATTTTATTTACCGTGCACATGGGGGACGGAGGGTGACAGTGCATGCATGCGGGAGAGGGAGGTGGTGGCCGGACGGTTGCTGCCGTCCGCATACCCGGACCCGACCACCCCCCGTAAAACCCCAGCATGTTTCGATGTCGTAATGGCATGCTGTTCTCCTTGTATAAAACAGAAAAAAAGGCAGTAGCGATTGTTTCTATAAACTTTCCAAGCAAAGCCGCTGGATCCACACAGATCCTGGAAGACGCAACAGCTTCTAAGTTTAGGACACTCCATGACCCTATTCTTGGCTCAGCACATTCTCCGCCACAAAGGCATGAACAGGATGCTCATCCTATTTGACCACATTTCCTCACAGGGGTCACATTTTCCGCGCATACAGCACGAACAGCGATCAGTAACCTGGATAGGAGATCTTTAGCACATGGAGGGAGGAGGATGCATATAAACTCCCACCCGTACTGCAATTCTCAACATATCGAGGTCTGTGAATTCGTCTGCGTGTTCTAGAAAGGGAAGGAAGAGGTTTACGAACTGCAAGGATCGGAGAGGAAGAGAGATCCAAGGTTTCATACATACAGTTGGGGCGAAGATGAGCTGCTTTGCATGCTTCAAGTCTGAGAAGAAAATGCCGTCGAGGAGGACGGAGTCAAGGGAGATCACCATAGTGAAGGCAGCCTCGAACCAGAATGAAGCGCCTCCCAGGGAATCTGGTAAGAATCATAAGATAATCCTGCCACCACTTGCAAAAGAAATAAGGAATTAGTCGTATGCCTTGTAGGATAAACTACATTGATTGGCAGCAATGTCAGCAAATAGACCAAACCGTCATAAGTAATGCAGTGGCAAAAATCCAAGATTTGCAATCCCTAATTATGTCCTCTTCTGCACAGCAAAATTTTGTAGCTGCATAGTGGATACCAGTGGCTAAATAATACACTGTACGAGGTTCAGTGATTTCTGGCCGATGCTTAGGCCTCCAAATACCGACTATCCAGTGCATCTCTGTTTAAGGACAAACCACACCCCTGTGCCACAGTATTCCCTTCTGGATATATGTGTATACTCTGAAAGTCTGAACAGAATCTATGTAGCAATTATCTTATGCACTATCTGTTTCCTGTCAGTGTCACATGCATTTTGGTGCTATACTTACCCTTGAAATCATGTCTAGCTCTAAACTTATATGGATCAAAATGACTATAACATGAATACTGCATCTTATTTGAATTCAGTCGGCCGATGACAACACTAATTAGATCAATTAAATAAGTAGAAATAGAAAAGTATGTCTAATGTATGCTAAACTCACATTTGCAGGGTCCATCAAGCCATCACCATTCTCTTCAAAGCACAAGCCATCATCTGAAGCAGCAACAAGTACAGTACCTCCTAAAGGAAGCTCTGCTGCTTCCAAAAACGCCAAAGCATTCACGTTCCGTGAGCTAGCAACAGCCACAAAGAACTTCCGTTCCGACTGCCTTCTCGGCGAAGGGGGCTTTGGCAGGGTCTACAAGGGAAAGCTTGAAAATGGGCAGGTACAAACCAAACATCAAACGTTGAAACATTCTACGCTAGGCACACTTGCAAATTCACTTTCAGAAAGCAGTGGCTGACCTTTTTTTTTCCGTTTGCATGATCAGCTTGTTGCTGTCAAGCAACTAGACCTGAATGGATTCCAAGGCAACAGGGAATTCCTGGTTGAGGTACTGATGCTCAGTCTATTGCACCATCCAAACCTGGTCAGTTTGGTCGGCTATTGCGCAGACGGAGATCAAAGGCTTCTGGTGTACGAGTACATGGCACTTGGTTCACTTGCAGACCACCTGCTTGGTAATTACTAACACCTAAGATACCCCCTCCCCTTTGCTGTAATTTGGTGAAATAGATTCTTAAAAAACACAAAATTGAATTGGCCTTGCAGATATGGCTCCTGAACAAGTACCACTGAGTTGGCATATTAGGATGAAAATTGCCCATGGAACTGCTAAGGGGCTGGAATACCTCCATGAGAAGGCGAACCCACCTGTCATCTACCGGGATCTCAAGTCCCCCAATATCCTTCTTGATGAGGAGTACAACCCTAAGCTCTCAGATTTTGGTCTTGCAAAGCTCGGTCCGGTTGAGGGAAAGACACACATCTCCACTCGGGTGATGGGAACATATGGGTACTGCGCTCCGGAATACATAAGAACAGGGCAGCTAACTGTCAAGACTGATGTGTACAGTTTTGGGGTTTTCCTACTGGAGTTGATCACAGGAAGAAGAGCAGTGGATTCCTCCAGACCAACAAGTGAACAAGTCCTTGTTAATTGGGTATGTACTAATTTTTTATTCTATTACACCGCATATAAACTCATTCATAATTCGCTTGCCCATAGAATTCCATAGTATCACTCTGACCACTGCAACACCACACACATGGTAAATGCATATGGACAGTCATACACTAATCATAGAACAATTCAATACAAGGATTTCTGACTATTCAATTCGTGTTCAACAGGCAAAGCCCATGCTGAGAGACAGGAAGAGGTACTCTGAGCTAGTAGACCCTCTTCTCAGAGGCGAGTATCCAGAGAGGGACTTGGGCCAGGCTGTGGGTGTGGCAGCAATGTGCCTACAAGAGGAATCCTCAGTCCGGCCTTTCATGAGTGATGCAGTTGTGGCACTAGGGTTCCTTGCAGAAGTGCCTTCTGGCTATAAAGCGAAGTCTGGCCCTATACCCCAAATGAAACAAGTTGAAGGTTCCTCATTACCTAGCAGCGGTAAGCAAGATAAGAGCGCATATGATCGTCAAAAAGCTGTTGCAGAGGCCATTGAGTGGGGCTCATTGAGGCAGAAACAAAAGGCTCAGAGTCCAGAAAAGAAAGCTAAAAGTCAAGGCATAACATCCCCTCCAGACACCAACAGGTTGTGAAAATCACATCTGTGGTGTAAATTATACTAGGTCACCCTAGGTCACCCACTAACTTGTAACCCCACAATTTTGTACAAGCCTCAGATCTAAAAATTGTGAAATATAGTTAAGAGTTGTAAATCAAGTTCTTGCCTCCTAAAGGTAAGGGACCTATAAAACTCGCTGCTAACATAAATGTGTTGTATCCAGAAGATTCATTCCATCTATTGTATTAGCCGTTTTTTAGGTATACAAAAGCTGAACATTGTTTACTCCTCTATCTAGTATATATAGAAGAGAACAGAAGAGGGGCATGTTGAGGTTCTTCTATTCCTTTGCATCAGAGGAAAAGCAAATAAGCAATACTCTCATACACATAGCATGTGTTTACAATGCGCCAATCTATTGTGGATGCAGTAGTTTTTCTAGATAGAACATATCAAAGCATCAAAGAAACTCATGCGGGGATGACAGATACAGATTCAACTCCACTCTCTTTTACTATGGAGTGGTACTTTAAAGACTTAGAGACCCTTTCTGGAAAGGTATGATTTGATTGTAATATAATCAACATATTTTTGTTTGTTAATATAATTATCACATACTGGATCATTGTAGCTATGTTTCATATGACAAGACGCCAACTGAGTCTAGAAAAGTTAAGCTGCTAAAAGAACAAAAGCTTCAATAGACTTCACCAAGTAACGAATCCTACAGCAAGAACTACATGAACCCAGGGATCAAGTAACTTGTTGGACCTTTCCAGATGAGTTCGAGCATTGAAGTAATGATGCTCACTTTAAAACATTAAGCTCTGAGAGAATGTTCGGAAAACTTCTCAGAATATGCAACTCCAACTTTATCAGTCTTTAAAGTGGTGTCTAGTTCTTCAATTTATTACCAGGACAGCTAATTATCAGATATTCTGATTACCAGTTGTCTTCTAGATTTCTGCAATCATGTTTTCTCCCCAAAAGGGAATATTCTTACTATAGTTTTAATGTACGGCCAATTATAACCATTTTTTTTCTTTTTAGCCATTTGCCTTTTTAAGTATCATTGTTTTCAAATCAGCTATGGAATAAAATCCTGAATATCAAAATAACCACCTCAACCAAATGTTTCTATGTTGTTGAGAATTCGAAGGTAAATCAACATGGAACCCTGCAGAGAAGCTACCTAAAATATTCTCTATGAGAATAATGGCTCTATTCTCCAGAGAAGTGCGCACTTTTTCTTGGCTTTTGAACTAATATGATAAAATGTGACTGGGCAACCATGTGTAAGTCACATCACCGTATTAAGAACCTTACTTAGAGCCACAACAAACACAAGTAAGTGAGCTTTATTTCATGAATATTGGAATTATACAGAAGCATGAAACTGCTAGTATAGAACAGAATCAACTACTGAACCATCGATATGGGCGATTTTCTAAATATCTAAATCCTGCTCACCTCCTCCAGCAAACAATATGCAGTGTTATATGGCTTGTCAAATAACAATATCAGTCTTCTTTGAAGAGCTCACGGCCAATTATCATCCTTCTTATCTCACTAGTACCAGCACCAATCTCAAACAATTTTGCATCTCTCAGGAGACGACCAGTTGGGTACTCATTTATGTACCCATTGCCACCAAGACACTGGATTGCCTGCCATAGTGATTAGTGAAAGGGCTATGGTCATTAGTGGGCCAAAAAACCAATACATGCTACAAATTATTAGTTAAAATCTAAAAGCCTTGTTGTGATCCAAAATATTTAAAACAGTAATAGAGTGGTTTAGTAATTTGCTTCAGGAGAGGGCAAATACACTTTCGCGGTCACTATACGCGAATGAAAATTTGCAAGGTCATGATGTTTGATTGCATCCTTCAGAATTCATGAGCAGTAGTATAGGTTAATAAAATACCCAACAAACTGAAGAGAAGGCTTTTACCTGCAGTGCAACTTGGGTTGCCCTTTCCGCAGCAAAGAGGATGACTCCTGCACAATCCTGATTAGAAAGATTTTTATTAGATGAATTAGTTGCTTTATTTTGTCTTGAAAAAAGAGTACTGCGTGCAGTGATGCAAAAACTGAAGTCAAGAGAAACAGTGACAATATCTCCTAAACCTAAGAAGGGTACCTTGCGGTCAACTTTGCCATTATCACAGTCCCTAGCAACCGAGTATACAAATGATCTGAAGGAACAATGACATAGAAGTAAGAAGTAGTTCAAATCTTATAAGCAGAAGTCTTGTGCAGTTCCTACCTTGATGACTGCAGGGAGGTGTACATATCAGCCATTTTACCCTGCATTAGAAGCAAAACTCATTATCATCCATGCATGTACTAATAAAATGCCGCGTCAGTGAAATACGAGAACATAGGACAGAAATGACAGCTACATGAATTTACCTGTATGAACTGAAATTCACCAATTGGACGGCCAAATTGCTCCCTCTGGCGAACATATGGAAGTACGGCATCAAGGCATGCCTGCATAAGGCCAATGGGACCTGCAGCTAATACAAGCCTTTCCAGATCAAGCCCTGACATCATGACATAAACACCTGCAACAAGAACAGGCATAAAGATTGCAAGTGAGTATCCTGTTAAAAAACATCATAATTTCACAGGGAGTTCAAAAACTACTTCTGCATGTATAGGATAGAACTATCATAGTTTCCCATAAGAAGAATATATTAGATTAGATGATGTAATTCCAATCTCTTGTTATGTGTACTGCATGGGCAACTAATTATAAACAACCAAAAAAAAAAAAACAGGACAAAAACTTTTTTGGAATGAGCTTAAAAACAGTCAGGTGATAATACCTTTGCCTTCTTCACCAAGAACATTTTCATGTGGCACAAAGCAGTTCTCAAAAACAAGCTCACACGTGTCACTTCCTCTCATGCCAAGTTTGTCCAACTTCTGGGCAGTACTGAATCTGTAATCATAAAGGAAGTCCATCAGCAACATAATAAGGAAGTTGAATAAAGATATGCATTCAGGCTCAGTCATGCCCAATGAAGAGAATGGAGTGGTTGTGTACCCAGGCATCCCTTTCTCAATTATGAATGCAGTTATTCCCTTTGATCCTGCGGCTAAATCTGTTTTTGCATAAACAACCTACAAATCCCCACTTCTGTGAATTAGTAAGTGTTTTATGGCTGCATACGAGAACAACAGAACTTCTCCTCTAGGAAAGCGCCATGAAATTAAGGGAAAATCATGAAAAAAAAAGGGGGACTGATCAATGTTACCACTACACATACATAAGGAAGCACATGCAAGATGCAACCAAGACAGGTAAGGGCCAGCAAACCAAAACTGACTGCTGATAGCAGAAGGGAATGAATATCAGGGAAATACCAGTGTCTGAGCAGAAGGCCCATTAGTGCACCACATCTTATTCCCATTGATGACATAACCACCATCCACTTTCTCAGCTTTGCATTTCATACTGACAACATCGGAGCCGGCTGAAATTGAACAGGAGGGGCATCAGAGCATGAGACCGCCTCCCAAAATGGAGAACAGAACACCAAGTGAATAGATACTTACAGTTGGGTTCACTCATCGCTAACGCCCCGACATGCTCGCCACTGATCAGCTTTGGGAAACGTAAAACAGGTTAACAAAATCATCATAACCAGAAACACTGGAGGGTGGAAAAAGCTACTAGTGCACATTGCTATGACACTTGATTCTGATAATGGAGACAGTGTTAAGAGTCTGGGAAAGCACCTTGGGTAAGTACTTCTGCTTTTGTTCAGGGTTGCCGTGACGGACCTGCACAGAAACACCATGCCCATTTCCAAATTGGTTGTCAGATACTGCTCATTCTTTGAAATAATGTGATGTCAGCAGCATGCCATAACCAAAACAGAGCATCGCTGGGGGCATACCAGCTGGTTGATGCAGAGATTGGAATGGGCGCCGTAGGAGAGGCCGACGGAGCCGGACGCCCTGCTGATCTCCTCCATGGCGATGCAGTGGTACATGTATCCCAGCCCCATCCCGCCGTACTCCTCTGTGGAGAGGTGGTGGGGGGGGGGGGGGGGGGGGGGAGAACCAGCCGCCCGTCTCAGTTAGCGCCGTGTGGACTGGAATCGAGACCTAGGGGGGTGTTGGGGATTTCCTTACCTGGCGCGGTGAGGCCGTGGAGGTTGAAGTCCCCCATGAGCCTCCAGAGGTTGACGCCCTTGGGGAAATGGTTGGAGGCGTCGATCGCCCCGGCGTGCGGCGCGATGGCCTCCTGCGCGAACTTGTGCACGCTCTCCTTGAACTGGGGCGGGCGGGAGAGAGCGCGCGAGGGAGGCAAATCAGTCAGGCCATGGTGGGGAGAATAAACAATCATGGGGGGCAAACGATTCGGATGGCGACGCGGGCGAGACGACGAGACACGAGAGGAAGGAGCCAAGCCGGGCGCGTACCTGCTCCTGCGTCTCGTCGAAGAGGAGGGAGGACGAGGCGAAGAGGCGCGCCGCCCCTCCGTAGCCGGAGGCGGCGGGGGCCGCGCGGCGGAGGATCGCCGGGATCCACCGCTGCATCGTCGGGGCTTGTTGGGTCGGAAGCGGAGCGGAGCAAAGGAAGCGTGGTACGTAAACCAGCCGCTAATGCTGCTGCAGTAGGGGAGATGGGATGAACACTCCACTAGGAGGCACTAGCCGTGCCGACCCGTCTCCTGTCCCGACGTGGTGGGAGCTAGCGGACGGGATGGGGGACAAGGCGAGCTTCCCGAGCTGGAGGCCGGCGCGTCAGGCTGATGATCCGTGTTGGGTGGGTGAGATCGAAGCGCCCCGTCTCGCTGCATAATTATCCGCTCTGCAGCCTGCACGCCGAGGAGTAGATGACGACGATGAGTGAGATGAAACGGATGAGGACGGCTCTCCTCCTCACTCACTGGTTGGCTCTAACACCTTTTCCTCCGTACGGTCTTCATCATCAGTGACTCGGACAGCGGCATCGCCTCAAATTTGAGCGAATTTTGCAAGGCGAGCGGCAAAAAAATTTTGTCCAAATCCTTTGCGGGGACTGGTAGTAGTTTCGAAAAGGAATTCCACGCGGGCTGAAAATCGCGCGGATGGACACGTTTCATGATTGCTCTGTCTGTCCAAGGGCGTGGCGCAGTACGAGGCACCCACGTGTGCCCATGCCTCCGTGTCCTCGACTCATCCACGTGAGGAGTTGGATTATTTTATTTTACTAGATTCGTGAGGAGTTAGGTTTTCTTTTTTAGAACTCGTGAGGAGTTGGATCACGTCAGACAGTTAGCAACACTTCGTGGCATTGTGGATGCGGCCTACCAATTGAAGGGTTGATTACTTGGGGCGGGGTGGGTGCCCAATGGACTGGCCCACCAATTGAAAGAAGATGCGGCCCGAGCTGGGCTTGTGTGGGCTGAATTTATGGGATTAAGTGGGTGCCCCAAGGGACTTATGGGCTTTCCCATAAAAAAAATTATGGGCTTTGGTGTATTATCATGAGATGGCTTTCGCGTCATAAAAGTTATGTTTTTTTGTTGCGTCAGCAAGGGGTTTAGTCAGGACTCAGGTGTCGGGGCTGACAGTTTGCGTCGTCGCGAGTTACACCGTGCTCCATCTAAAACCGGCTGCATTCTGGGCGCCAGGCCTCAACTCAAGCAAACATAAATTGCCTTCCAAGTGATGATGAGTCCTGAAATGAATCGTCATGGTTTCGATTCCCAGCCTCCCATGTCGCTCTACTGCATACAAATTACAAAATCAACAGCTCAAGAGAAACGTGTGATCCCGTCATAAATCAAATAAAAAAAAAAACCTATCAACTACCAGTAGTTAGCAGCTCCAAAGCTCCATGGATCTTCACGAGTGCACGCTTTTGTGGTGGCAAGAGGCATCACCGGGAGCTGGCGATGCAAAGCTTTACCTTTTTTCCAAGTTCCCCACACGACAAGCTTTTCCCTTTTCTGCCTCTCCCCTATTAGTCCGTAGTTACACGCGGTCACCACTAGTACTACTCATCGTGTCACCTCTGCAATGCAATCACAGGTGAATCATTGCGTCAGGACCTTTGCGCTGCCTGTACTTTCTTTGTCTATGCACTCAAGTTATATTGGAGTACGTCACTGGTCCAAACTCCAAACAAGAGACCTCCAGAATACCACATTGATTCAGTGATTCCATCGCCACATGCTAATGATACCCCATGCTTCAGAGATTCAGACTGCGTCAACAGTACGACACCAAGCCCTGATTGATCTCAAGGCGCCAAGACCAATAAATGCGTATCGTCAACCGACAGTTCTGAGACTTAAACCCTTGTTTTATTTTTACAAAAGCAAATGGAACAACATTAAACATGAGGTAGAATGCCCTAGAGACTAGACTAGCTCTCGGGCTCCTCAACGTTCCTGGATTCGGACGGCTGGTGCACTTTCTGTCTACCAGGGGTTACAACATTCCTTCACATCACAAGTCAAGAAAAAAGCTAAAACAAAAAGGCAGGCTTCGACGTAAACCAATCCGTCATTATTCAAATCACCAAAGAAACTCCTAGCGTGCAGTGGCGCCCCATTTGCCGTTTGAACAAATCCCAAGCGCCTTCACCTGATTGCCTGCAAAGCTTATCCTGCTGAAAGGGCAAAAAAGAAGGAACGAAATCAGTCAGCAAAGGGATTAAAGCAAGCGCATATGAGATGCTTTTGATTTGCAAATGCTCTGGGCAAGACAAGTAAGGGCCCTTCTTTACTTGCAAAGCGAATACTGGAATGATGCGGCCAGAAAGCAGAATTGCTTCATACACTCAGAATTCACTCAAAAGGGCATCTCCTTCCCTCTTATCCCTGAAAGCCCAGAACCAAGAACCCCACGCCTTTTTTTTTTAGTTTTTTACTTCATGATTAAGCATCAAGTTGAGGCTAAGGCATCCTATCCACACATCTCCCACAATTCCCACCATAATTCTGCCGCTTTTTCCAAGCAGAATCAATACCCATGAAAGAAATCAAAACGAAGAGAAGTTTATTCTTATTCCACGAAGCGAGCAAACTATAGCGAATGGATAGAAAAAAAGATTCTCATTTAACGTGTTACGTAAAATAGAAACTCTCCAGAAGAACAATACGCTTCTTTGATGCTCCAGGATTTGGTCTAGCTAGTGTATTCTAATATGGAAGTTTCAAAACTCAACAGCAGCAGAGCTGTAATATATCTCACTCACGAAAGATATTTGAAACGATAATTTGCCAATATAGAGTACAAAGGCAGGAAACACGGAACTGTAAGAAAACATACACACGTCAAAGAGCCAAAAGCTTCAATAAAAAAGTGAGAACGCAAGAAAGCAAATAAGAGGTGCCTAAGATTTCCAAAACCATCACAGCATTATTAAAGACAGGCCGCCACAAAGCAAAGCCAAGCCAAGCATAGAATACATACAAGCACACCTCTTCAAGAGGTACAGGCACAGTCACCAGGATCAAAAAGTTGTCCAAGGGAAGAAGGAAAGCACTCACACTTACACCAGACCACTCAAAGAAACGCCACTCCAATCAGTAGAGCTGGGACATGCCAAAATTAGGAACAAGACCCTGCACTGCATAAATCATAGCCATATCATATAAACCAAGGGCAGAGCATCCAAGAACACAGCAAGAGCAACCAGGATCAGCAACAAGATGTATCCTTACCGCTTCAGCAACTTGGTCGTCGGCTACCTCAACCTGGGGACGCTCCTTGCCTCGATTCCGATCATCGGGGCAGGGCTCTGGCTGGCCAAGGGCTCAACGTCGACATGCTCCTCGATTCTCCAGACACCACTCCTCGTCATCGGCTTCGTCGTGCTCCTCATCTCTCTCGCTGGCTTCGTGGGCGCCTGCTTCCATGTTGCTTGGGCGCTGTGGCTGTACCTCCTCGCCATCATGCTCCTCATCGCCTTCCTTCTTGGGATCACAGCATTCGGGTTTGCAGTCACGGCAGGAGGCGGAGGCACACAGATTCCAGGCAGGCCTTACAGGGAGTACCACATCTCGGACTACTCCTCATGGCTCCAGAACCACATGCAGGACATGAAGTACTGGAGGCCAGCCCTTGCCTGTGTGGTTGGGTCCAAGGCCTGTGCCAAGATTGAGAACTGGACTCCCATGGATTACCTCCAGCATGATCTCACGCCAATACAGGTTTGCTCCAGTCCTACTTTCACTACCCATAGTGCAGCCTAGCTTATCGCTTCAACCTAGCTCTGTTCTCTTACTAGTTTCAAAATTTTGACTAGCTTATCCTACTTTCACCATTCATAGTACAGCCTAGCTTATCATTTCAACCTAGCTCTTTGCCGTTACTAGTTTCACAATTTTGACTGCTGTTGCCTTATGCGGCTCTAATACACACTAGTCCTGAACTATCTATCCTGCAGTCTGGTTGCTGCAAACCACCAACAGCGTGCCAATACAGTGGAGGCATGCCCGTCGGAGCGCAGGACGAGGACTGCTATCGGTGGAACAATGCCCCCAACGTCCTCTGCTATCAGTGCAACTCGTGCAAGGCTGGAGTGATGGAGCAGATTCGTCAGGACTGGCACAAGATCTCCGTCCTCAACGTCATCGTGCTCGGCGCCCTCATCTGCATCTGCGCCTGCGGCTGCTGCGCCTTCAGAAACGCTCGCCACTCCCTGTCCCAGTACCCATACGGGGTAAACCGCATGTCCAAGATAAATCCACGCTGGGATTACTACTGGTACTCTCAGCGATATATTTCAGACGTTTACTCTCTTTTCCCACTTCCCACCTCTTTTGTCTTCATAAAATTGATTTCACCACTGAAAATATTGGACTATATATAAAGGCAAAAGTAGAAGATGAGGAAGCTTATGGAGTATAAACAATCCCATGACCAGAAAGGGGGGAAAAATCAATCTTCAAGAAGTTTTTTATAAAGGATAAAGGAGACATTTTTTTATTAAATCCTCACAGTTATCACAACAATAGTTATGCTTATACGGTATACATATCCCTCCCCATTTGCTTCCTACTGTTTTAACATGGCTTTGTGGTTTGTTTGCTGTAGGTGGCGATGGTGGCGTGATAGGAGGGAACAGCTCTACTAGGCTAGCCCTTGGTTCTCAATGCTTGTATGATATTTTGTTCCTACTCTATATTCTATTAAAAATACTAATAATACTTGAGAGCTGGGTTAGCTTCTGTGGTACTCTATTTGATTTTGTTTGTATAATTGTATAGTTCCATCCAGGTTTATATAATTAAGTTCGTCTAGATGTTTGAATTAGAGAGTAGCAGATGAAGTAAACAGAATGTATAGTTTTTTCAGTATGGTAACCAACAGGATGTGACTATCGCAAGTCCAAAAACGAAATGACTCCACATATAGAGGCAGAAACCACACAAGAAGTGATTATGACTATCTACTGTTGGTTTGATTTCAATTTCAGTTCTATTCTGGACATGGTTACCGTGTGCTATGATAACAGCGGATTCCTACACTGAAACTAAATTAAGAAACGGTATCCAGTAACCATGGTATTCTAGTGCATTTAAAGCTTTCTTTGCTGTCTAGCATGATTTTCAAGACTTTGCTGCATGATGAATATGAAACTTATGCAGGATGAAAAAAAAAGGGCAATAATTTGCATACCAAAACTGTAGTACATTCCACAGCAAACCACTAGCTGCTCCCCAGTCCTAACTGAATGCTTGTCTCCTAAAGATCCTACAGTTATATCCCCAGATAATTTATCTAAACCAGTTTCCACTTTAACTGGAGCAGCATTACCCAAATTCAAACACAGATAAGCAATGTTCCAGAAACAGCTTCACAAGAATTTTAAAAATAAACAATTGAAGGCGTACAATACAGTGAGTGCACACAAAGAAAAAAGAAACAGGCAATCACAATCACTAATGGAGACTGTTTGTGATTGGTTTGATTATAGAATATATTCACATTGATCTTTTCTTGCGTGTAAATTGGTATCTGATACGAAAGCTTCTCATGGCACAATTGTGTATTGCAATGGAAACCCCTGAAACCGGCCTGGTTTGCAGCTAAGGTGCTCTTGTTTACAATCTCTCTCCTCGTGTTGAATTTAGAGAAAAAAAAAAGGTAGCATCTGATATGCTGCGGCAATTTGTGTCATATCATAATAACAATAAGCCCAATATCATAGGGAAAGACTCAACAGGTGGCATGGGTTTACTGGACCAGACAAAGCCTCAAGATCCAAAATAATCCGTGTTTAGCAAAGAAATGCTGCAAAAGAACAGCCATGCTGTCCAACAGGGTCTAAAACGTGCAATCACATTTCCCTATCTACTATTCCATACTGGACATAAAGACAGTCATATTTCTTATCCACTTCAAATTATGGAGCATAACATTAGCACGAGATAGTCTAAAACGTGCAAGTCATGCAGCCTCAGTTTGGAGCAGTATGATATATACTCACTTCAACGAATTCATCTTTACCCACTCTCATACAGTCTGCGACATTCTCCACTCCAGCTAAAACCATTTTAGTTCACTGTGGTTCTACTTCTTAAATTTGAAGTACTGAAAAGCACACAATTAGATTGAAGAAGTTAGTATGTTCCAAATATGCCTATACAGTAGAGCCCTTGATGATCCATCATGTAACCATGCACTGAATCAAATCAATGGCCATCACTAAACTAGTTCATAGACAGCTTGGATGCAGCTAGGGCAGGTCATGTTATTGACCACCCTAATCACTTGCAAGTTTAAGCATGAAGAGGTGGGGCTAGAATGCCATAAACATCACTTGTGAATTTGTGATGACTGGAGGCAATGGAATACCAGTCAGCATCTAGTTCACACTTCGTTTTTTTAGAATCCATACTACCATTCGGATATTTTGCAATCCAGTGTAAGAGCATCCTATACATCAAAACCGAGAGAATGGATGACAGGGAGTTGAGAAGAAGAGCAATAGATTTACAACCATAAGCTGTTTCACTAATCACTACTGAGTACTGACAGTAGCTTCAAAAAATTCTGTATCACAATGTAACAAAATGGTAGGTTGCAGACACTGATCATTCCAAGTCTTCAGCACAAAAACCCATCATATCACTTATTCTAAATACATCACTGAATTTCGATCGGTCGAATTCATATTAAAACCAGTTCCAGTGATATTAATGTTGAAAGAAGTGGTACATCACAAGAATTATGACATTCTAGACTATCCCAAAAAGGGGGGGAAATGCAGCAGCAGAAACAAGTTAGACGCCTCGCCATTTTCCAAAGCAGCTCCTTAAGCCATTGAAGCTTTCTTTTCTTCCTCAAGCTGTTTTAGCTCTATCAACCTTTCTGCCCATGCCCGCTCTCTTGCCACAGCAGCCATCTTCCTTTCTGTCCGTTCTGCCTCCTTCCTCTTAACTGCAGCAGAATATTGTGCTCTGCGCTTCTTCTTTTCAGCCTGTACGAGTAAGACATGTATTTAAGCACTTGATTAGAGAATATGGGCAATACATCAACTGTACCTAAAATAGAAGGCTCAGATTAGAGCAATCAAGAAAATCAGCATCCATAGCAAGTGGCATGACTTAGATCTAGCATAGAAATACACTGGTAAACTAAAACTTCATTCTATACAGGCCAGTGTTGTGTGACTAACACAGCTGCAAAGGTACACTTGGGGTTCAGGAAACTAAATTGAATCATGAGGAAAAACAAATAAAAATATATGACTGAATAGAATGTTGGTTTTAAACTTTGCTGAACACCTCTGGAAAGAACGGTCACATCAACAGATATTATGCAGTTCCACTTCATTGTGATATTTGGGAATGCTAGGTGGCATCTATCATCAACTATAAAGATTTTATTGGTTAATCATTTCTTTCCATTTCATACAGAACCACTAGGTAGCTTGGATGGCAGTATTATAGCAGGATGTGCAGCAGGACAAGATGAAATAACTTATTGCCATTATACAGTAATAACACCAGGTATGGAGAATGGAATAAGTGTTACCATGATAAAGTCCTTGCGCTGCTTGATCCGCTTCTTCTCCTTCCTCCCTTGCACACTCCCTTTGTTAGGCTGGCTAGTTGGTATAGGTTCCCCAGGATTGCACTTCACCCAGTAATATGGACCTACGGGCGGCCAATAGCATCACCATTGGTTAGAACAATTAAAGAAATAGATGGCCAATCAACATACATCCTCACTAATACTCTGTAAAATAAACTACTGAGTAGAGCAATATTTCCATTGAGCTGCGAAATTCGAAGGAACGGAACAATATAAATGCAACGAATAGTCCATATCGAAGCATTTCTACTGCTACAAAACGAAAGGCTGAAGAAATCCTCGCACCTTTGGGGCGCAAGCTGGCCCGCTTCCGCCGGTTGGCGAAGCCCGGACGGCGCTTCGGGAACCGGGTGTCCATGAGTCCACCGAAGAGGCTGGCCCCCATGGGCGGCGCCTGCGAGGCAGTGGCGGCGGCGGCAGCGAAGGGGCGGAGCCCGATCCGATCCAGGATCCGAAGAGGAGCGGGCGGAGGAGAAAGCGGGTGCGGGGCGCGCCGGAGGAGGGCCGCCGCCGGCGAGGACAGCGGCGGGAGGGCTCGCTGGAGAGCCCGGAGGAGCGCCATCAGAGAAGGTTCTAGAAGGTCGCTGCCCTGATCGATTAGGGTTTTAGCAGGGAGAAGGGTATGCGGCGCGGGCCGCTACGGAGAGGCAGCCAGCAGGGGGCGAGTCCGCGAGCTGCGCTGTTCGCGTTTCAGCGTTTGCCCCTGCACGTTCCAATGGCGCATTTGACACCCTACGTAAATGATTGCGGAAGGCGTACTTGGAAAAATAATTGCGAACGTGCCTACCACAATTCATAATTTATTTTTTTTAAAAAACAAGTAAGTAAGATTTCAGGATTTCATATCAGTGTGCTATGCAAGATACACATGTACCAAAGAAGAAAACTTTCATAATAACCTTTCCATACTCTATTGGATATGTTCTACAAACTACTATCCGCACACAACACGACACGACACGACAGCTCAAAGGCATACAGGAGCGCCTCAAGAAAGCGGCCGATATCCTTCCTAGTTTCACACCACCTACAACCATTTTGTACATATTTTAAGAGACACATCGAGAAATGTGTTGCTTCTGCATCCTCCCCCCACCCACCCCCACTTCCCCATGTCGGTCCTCTCTTTCCATCTCTACTGCACATAATAGATGTGTGTGACTAAGTTTCCTCCTAGGATAATCATCATCCACTACGAAAGATCCATAGCATCCCTCGTCCCTCGGCAGTTTAGCTACATACACATTTGAAGACACCAAGAAGCCCTAAGTGTGAGCTTACAAGAGCAAGATACACATAAAAAATCGTCGTCTTGCGGTTTCCATCTTTTCTTTCTCTATCTACCAGGTATTCTTTCTTTTTATTATCTTCTATTTTTAACATCATGTTTGGCCACTATTTAGAAAGTCATTCAATGATCTTAGAGAATCCATCTTGCTTCTCTCTCCATCATCCTCTTCTGCATTTTCGTGATTTTCACCCACACAAAATGTTTCTAAGGATTTTCCTCCATTATTCTCTGTGGATGTGCTTTTTTATATTTTTTTTATTAGAATATTTCGTCTTTTCATGACCTGAGCATGGCGCCGTGCAACGGTGGTCCGGTGCACGTTTTCCGTGACTAGCTTGGCTAGAGCGGCCGTGGATGACCTTCGGCTGACACGAGAAGATCGAACCAAGCACATCATCCTAGCTTGCGTTACGTAGCTGCCGCTGGACCACCCACCGTGTGATGCTGAAAGCGCCGGCGCCGGAAGAAACTCGTGAAACCCAAAAGCAATCCGTAGCAGCTGCAAGGAAATCGAACCCGAACCAGAAATTCACGTGCCCGAGAGTCAAAAGGCTTTCCCCGGTGAGGCGATAACGTAGAATCCCCGAGTACTGCTCTAATCGCTTCGAGGACACGGATTCATCAGATGCTCGGAGACTTGGACTGATTGGCGAGTAACGGAGTAGTACGGTAGTAGCACACGGAACGGAACTAGAGAGCACATGGTATCACAAAGGCGCAAATCAATCTGCCAGCCTGCCGTACAACGCCAGCAACAGTCGAACCACCAGGTCGAAAAACACCAAGAAAATTAAAAAGGAATCAACATAAAGGATCACCAGTCATCACCGCACACCAAAAATGACCGAAGAGGATCCTCTCCACCAGTCATCCATGAAACCGCTACCGGCAGGTGCTGACTGATCACACCATTCATACCAGCACCAGACCTAAAATTCCAGACTAGATTATGAAACAACATGATGATGTGCTTTCATCAAATGCAGTACAAGATGGTAACATGAGCATTACAACAACAACATAGCCTTTAGTCCCAAGCGAGTTAGGGTAGGCTAGAGATGAAACCCAATAAACAAAGCTCAAGGCTCAGGAACGTTGATGGCTAGTCTCGAAGCGCTCCTATCGAAAGCTACCTCCTTGGAAATATTCCACTCCTTAAGGTCTCTGTTTATCGCTTCGTCCCAAGTCAATCTAGGTCTACCTCTACCTCTCTTTATAATATTGGCCCGCCCTAGGACCCCAATACGCACCGACGCCTCCGAGGGCCTCCGTTGGACATGTCCAAACCATCTCAGCCGATGTTGGGTCAATTTCTCCTCAATGGGTGCCACCCGACCTTCTCCCGAATGTCTTCATTCCGAAGTCTATCCCTTCTTGTGTACCCGCAAGACCATCGCAACATCCGCATCTCTGCTACACTCAGTTGCTGGACATGTCGCCTTTTAGTAGGCCAACATTCCGCCCCGTACAACATCGTCGGTCGAACCGCCGTCCTATAGAACTTCCCCTTCAGCTTTTGTGGCACCCTCCGATCACAGAGGACGCCAGAGGCTTGACGCCACTTCATCCAGCCTGCTGCGATTCTATGCTTAACATCTTCATCAATGTCGCCATCCTGTTGCAACATCGATCCTAAATACCGAAAAGTAGCCTTTTGGGGGACCACCTGTCCGTCGAGGTTAACGTCTCCATCCTCGTGCCTAGTCCCACTAAAATTGCACATCATGTACTCAGTCTTGGTCCTGCTAAGTCTGAACCCCTTCGACTCTAATGTGCGTCTCCATAGCTCTAGCTTCTCATTAACACCTTCCCTACTCTCATCGACTAGCACCACATCATCAGCAAAGAGCATGCACCAAGGGATATCCCCTTGTATATCTCTGGTGACCTCATCCATCACCAAAGCGAACAGATAAGGGCTCAATGCTGACCCTTGATGTAGGCCTATCCTAATAGGGAAGTCAGTGGTGTCGCCATCGCAAGTCCGGACACATGTCATACAAGGTTGTTAGTATCGGGATACTAGGTAGTATCGTTTTTCGTTTGACAGTATCGGATCGTAGGATCGTATCGTAGTATCGGGATTTTATCAAATTGTACAAAATATATATTTTATACAAAAATTGTAATATATTATGAATAATGAAGTCTAAAATATTGAGTTTCGTCAATTTAATTATCCTTTTGCACATTTCCTTGGTCTAAATAACATTATTTTCAATGCAACTTAGTTTAAATAATATTTATTGTAACTAAATCATTTTAAAAATTAGTTATACCACTAATTGTGTAGTATCATAGGATCGTAGTATCGGGATACTATGAAATTTTAGGTAGGATTGTGTGTAGCCTCAAAGTAGTATCGGGATACTATGAAAATTAAGATACTAGGTAGTATCGGTATCGTTTTGGTCCGGTAGGATCGTAGTATCGTAAGATACTATGATACGTATCGGGATACTGACAACCTTGATGTCATAGCATCCTTGTACATATCCTTCTTAATGAGGGTAATGTACTTCGTTGGGACTTTGTGCTGACTTTGTGCTTCTCTAAGGCCCACCACATGACATTTCTCGGTACTTTGTCATACGCCTTCTCGAGGTCAATAAAGACCATATGCAGGTCCTTCTGCTCCCTATATCTCTCCATCAACTGTCGGATTAAGAAAATCGCCTCCATAGTTGATTTTCCAGGCATGAACCCAAACTGATTTTGGGTCACACTCGTCGCTCCTCTTAGACGGTGCTCAATAACCCTCTCCCAGAGCTTCATGGTTTGGCCCATCAGCTTAATGCTACGGTAGTTAGTACAACTTTGAACATCTCCCTTGTTCTTAAAGATCGGTATTAATATACTTCTCCTCCATTCTGCAGGCATCTTGTTAGACCGAAAGATGAGGTTAAAAAGCTTAGTTAACCATATCGTCGCTCTAACACCTAGGCATCTCCACACCTCAATGGGATACCATCAGGGCCCATGAGCATTGATATAGCAAAATTATTAAATATTCAACATGATATCTGAGCACCACACTACACCCCTGAAGATGGTTACAGATGACAGAACCTTCGAAATGTTGAGCAAATAAAAGAGACAGACAGGCCATCCGGCCAAGGGCGAAAATCTCAACCAAAACTCCATCAGACTAGCATACCGAGTTAGGCATCACCATATTACAATGATCTATGAGGTTTCTGCATAAACTGACAAAACAAAACCATACCATCAAACATATAGAATCAGCCTGTGGACAGCACCACTAGCAAACCTACGGCGCTCTGCCACTGTTGACAGGTCAAGCTAGCAAAGGGTATGGAGCTGCAGAAAAGGTAGAAATGTTAATGCCAAGTACATAACCCAACAGCTACTGCAAAGCCTACAAATAGTATGGACAGGAAAGCCATTCACTTTCCCTTGTTTCATTTCATTTAAGTTACAAAAACTAAATATGATACAAGGGGCAACAAAACATGCACTAAAGCTGCTACCACTACTGATGCTACCTGCTTCCTATGTCCTTCCAAGGATCCACGTCACTGCCAATAACCTTAGAACCGGGAGCATACTGAGCCTTGAGAGCTGATACAGGGTCTGAGACACCGCTAACAAGGATACCAGCACCCCCAAACCGTGAGATTTTACCAGGCTGCTGGAAGCCCGGGATGAAGTCCATCCCGTTACGCTTCTGAGGATCAGAAAGCCTTTCCAGCCGTTTCGGATCTGATGGATGCGCCTGAATTGAAGGCTGCTGATAATCTGAAAACAAACCAACCGTGCCATTTTTAGCCGAATAAAATGGTACACCTCCTAAGCTCTGGCACTTCGCCATCATGAGCAGAGGCTCCGGCTGTGTTGTGCTTCCATCCAAATGGCCATAGCTCCTAGCTGTTCTTTCCTCCAGACCCACATGAGCTATGCCAGGCCTGGAAGAACAAACCACACGATCCCTTGGATTGTTCAACAACCTCACAGATGATACGTCAATCTTTGGCGACGGAGGCTTGCTCTTGTTACCATTACATGGTGGGACAGAGCTTTGCAAGGATGATTGTTGACTGAGAATCTTCCCAAATAACTTGACATCACCAGGCCGCTTTTGTTGCTCATCAGCCTCCGAGCTTGCATTGTGAGAGCATGACCTCAAAGAGCTTTGAACTTCTTCGTGTTTTCTGGCCCATTGAATCCCATCAGAAGTGTTTGGAAGACCCAAGCTGCTGGACCTACCATTCTGGAATTTTGTTAGAGTGAATCGATCAGTCTGAGAAGTACTGAGAGTTCCATTTGCAGTTCTTTCCGAAAAAATTGGCAATTCGGCTGTCAGATGATTCCTGTATCCATCAGCATTACAAAACAATGTGTCATGCTGATTACCAATTGGATCTTTAAAAACTGGGTACTTGCTCATGTCTTTGGCCCCTAGAGCACAGCTGACTCTGTTGCCACTGTCCTCAAAATTGGAAGTAGTTATTGAAGCTATGCCATCAAAACGAATTGCGGTAGGATCAGGGACTACAGAACTGAACTGCACAGGCATTAAATCCTTTGGGGTAAGGGGCGTAACTAGTGGCTTTGGTTTTATCAGGGGTATATCTGCTGGCACAGAATGCTGATAACTTGAAGCAAATGCAGGACTAATGGTAGAAGCACCAGTAATATTTGCAAAGTGAACATTGTCCTTAATACAGCTAGCTGAAGTTATGCAAGCTGAGGCACCAGAATTTCCAGCTTTCATTTGTTTACTATCAAGAGGAAGATTTGAACATTCTTCCATCCGGGAAACACCAGTGCCAGTCCCCAAAGGGCCTTTGTTTGTTTGATGAAGCACCTCAATAGAATGTAAACAGGATCCAACTTGCAGCTGTGGTGCCACTGCTTTCTCAGAGGAGCCGATGGCCCTATTGTTGTGCATATTTACTTGGTCAACAACATCATCTTCTCCTTGCAGCTTCTCTGTGTTTTCTGGACAATTGATGTCAATAAGACCACATGCTTCTTGATCAGTACCTTCGTTGAATCTTTCATGATCAGCAATACTGCACTTTTTATCATCTTTCGTCTCAACTTCCTCAGTTTTACCATCTACAACACCAAACCCATTCGGTATATTAAGTTCCAGCTGCTCAGGTACTATACCTCCAATGGGTCTTTCAGTAGGACATACATCCATCTCAGTTTTTGAACATGACTGTGTGCTACAGATGGCCGAATCCATTTCAGCAGCACAGGCCTCATCAGTATCACTCCTCCCTCCATTTGTATCGCTAGTTGGCATACTGACATCAGGTGCTCCTTGATGGATCAAATCCAATCCAAGTGATTTACGAGCCTTGCTAAAGAATACTTTGCACTGCTCATATGACTTGCTCTTCACGCATTTAGAAATCCGAGCAAAATCCTTCCCATAGTTGTTCATAGCCTCAATGAAAATTGACTTCTCATCATCATTCCAATCAACTGGGTCAACTTCACACTCTTGATCTGAGAGCGTATCTTCCTCCTCAATGCTTCTTTCAATTTCAGGTGCTAAGGCATGCTCCATTCTTGTCAAGCTAATCTTCTGACCAGGATCAGCTGAACTAGTGATGCATGAACCCATTGCCTCAGGAGACAGAGTGCCACATATGCCTGCTAATACATCAGCAGCTACAGATTCTCTCTCATGCAAAGGTACATTGTCAATGCACTCCCTATCAGAGGATTTTTTGGCTGCAAGAGAAACATTGGACCCATAAGCAGTCCGGATGAGGGATTTTGCAGAGATTTTCTCCACTCTATTTGCATATTCAATGCCATGAGCTGCTACTGCTGATGCCACCCCAAGCATATCAAGGGAAGCAGCGTTTGCCTCAGGATTCCATTTCTTTCCAGATTTTGCTCCTAGAAAGTTGCTAGTGGGTTGCTGTTGACGAAGGTCCAAAAGTTTCTTGACTTCTCGGAAACTGTCTGATTTATGATGCTTGTAGTAGAACTCCACACAGTCAGCAGTAGTTTTGTGCGCAAGGAAACTAGAGATTTTGGAGAAATTCTTGCCAAATTTAGCAAGCATCCGCATAAATATCTCCTTTTCTTCCTGTGTCCACGGGTTTATCATTACCCGCTCCTTCTCAACTGAAACAGGATCATCAACCAAGCCATTCCTGCTGGCAAATCTCAAGCATTCCTTCTCTCTCTCATCAATAATCAGCGCTGGCATTTTCAAGTAGTTTCTGCAGCGCTTAATCTGAAATTCTGAAAAGAACTTGCTTGCAACATCTGACATTTCTGGAGTTGAGAATGTACTCAAATTACCAGCTGCCAAAACCAAAAAAAAAAAAGAAACAGATTCACATAAATTTCAAAAGTACAAAGAACAACAAGAAAATAGGAGCACTCTACAAGAAAAAATGACAGTTATAAACAAATGAAACTATGAATTCAGTACATAAATACCTGGGTTTAAAATAGAATTGATTTAATTTAAAACACAATTTTATTCACAACACTGAATAAACGTATGCAGTTCAATGTTTTGTTCTATACTTCTGAACAGTACAGCTTCCGTCTGTCATATCAATGCCATAATATCCATCTAGCCAACACTTTTGCTACCGAAGAGAAATATGTCACTTTGTGAAGACTTGCCCACCAAAAAAATCTAATACTTGCACATGCACGAACTAGAAGGGGATGTAACATAGTCCCAAAAACTTGAGAAACAAACCAATTCTCTCTAGATCTGTTGTTCAATGGGATAAATTTGGTTTTGTAGTCTTGTAGATTAATATAGATTTTAAGGGTTTTAACATGCGCGTCTTCAGCTCACTAGTTTATATGGCAAAAAAGGAGCAAGTACCATGCTGTCCAGACTACAGACTACATAACATATGCAGAGAAGTAATAAGAACTAATCTAATTTATGAAACCATTATCTCAAAATGAACATGATCCTTGGTAATTTTCTAAACAACCCATCACCAGAATTGACAAACTGAGCTGGAGATTAACACCATATGAAAACTATGAAAGCTGGAGCAGCAGTTACATAACTTATACGCAGAATAAATTAGAAGTTTAGGACAGAGAAAGAAAACTGACCAGGCATGGCCAATCGTGAGCGGTTAGACGACCGTTGCCTCTGAGATCCAACATGTGATGTCCGGTTGCTCTGGTCAATGCGTTTGTTAGACTTTGAGCGTTGTTTCTTTGCAGAAAGTAGTCGCAGATCCTCTTTCCACAAGTGACGATATGCCTTGAACTTCAAGGTGAGAACCTGCTCTTTCAGTCTCAACCTATGTTTACGTACTCCAAGGATCTCACTGATATGATGGTCACTCTTCTTTTCGCTTGAAAGATGACTTGACGCCAATAGATCAAGGCGGGGTGTATCAGCAGGCAATGATTTAAACAACGATTCATTCATTACTTTGGCTATATCATTATTGACAGATGTAATTGAACCAAATAAGCTATTGTGTGAGCATTGCCTCACTGGGTGATCATCACTAACTTTTGTTTTGATGGAATCAACATTAACATGGCATGTAGAAGTTTCCAGCCTATCATTGTCCATATCATTTTGAGATCTAGCTCCTTCAGAAGCTTTCAATGGGCAAAGATCAGCAGTAACACAGGCAAGGCCCTCTGCAACTCCAGGAGATACAGCACTCTCTTCTGAAGGCACTGTTTTAGCATTGCGAACTGGAGTTGTCTCGATTTCCATCATATCAGCAACTTTAACATCAGCATCCTGAACCACAGGTAGCTTAGGAGAAACGATAAGCTCCCCCGGTTCTTTCACCACACGAGACGATCCAGAGACCTCCACACTTCCAGGTACCTTTGACGTCCCACTAGAAGGTGAAATATTTTCTGCATACGTGACACCTGTGGGAGAACCTTCAACAGCTGTTCCGGTCTCAGTATTCGCAGATTTAAGTTCACCTTCTAGCAAATAAATCTCGAGTTCAGTTTTTTCTATCTCCTTGGAAATGCTTTCCTTCAGTAGCATCAGCTTACTTGTACTGGTTGGCCCTTTTGAATCCCCAGAACAAGAATCATCATGTTGGAGAAGATCACCAAGCATGTTTGCAAGGGAATTAATAGGATCGCCACCCAGCTGATCTAACTTAATGGAGAACTCACTGTCGAAAACTTTCTCGTCAGCTTCAGGGACAACTTTAGTAGAGTTTGTGACCGTATTTGCCGTCTGCTCAAATGATCTATCTTCAGGTGCTGCAGTTGACATATAATAGAGAAAGTAAGCTAAGATGTGTATTGTTTTCGATTATAGCAGCTTTAAGTATAACAAATATCTTGAATGCTAACAGGAGCATACGAGTCCAAGCTGATTGGGACTAAATACGGTTGCAGCTATTTGTATTAACTCCAAAAGTGTACAAGTATTGATACAAAAAGCGAACAAGAAAATATTGTGGGAGGGTTACCGCACACCATGACCAATGAAAATCAAAGAATATCTGAACTATTGTTGAAGACCATGGGAAGATGTGTTCTCAGTCAACCAGCAGGACAAATAAACTACATGCTAACTAATGGTATATATTAACATAAAGAGAAACTCATTTGCAACACTGAAACTGCTTTGGTTCCACCACAATTATAGAACTATTCAGCAAGACAATATAAACTAGATCGACGAGCCCAGAAACTAAGCAGTACTTGATATTAGAATTATTATATGCAAGACTTGGAGGCAATTGGGGGGTGGGGAAATTAGCAACAATTGATATTTCAGTGAGAAAATAAGTAACATCAAAACGGGCTGCATACCTGAGGAATAATATGGTGGTGCAGATGATGGTTCATCGACTGGAGATGTGCAAAGCACGGATGCAGGTGCAGACGCTGGGGCAGGCGCAGACACAGCAGGCTGAGTTGCAGGCGCAGGTGCAGACACAGGCGTAGGCGCAGCAGTAGGTTCATCCACGGGCGCAGCAGAAGGTTCAGGCACAGGCCCAGCAGGAGGCTCAGGCAGAGGTGGAGGCGCAGGCACAGCAGGAGCCTCCGGTGCAGGTGGCGCAGGCACGGCAGGAGCCTCCGGTGCAGGTGGTGCAGGCGCAGGGACAGCAGGAGCCTCTGGTGGAGGTGGTGCAGGCACAGGGACAGCAGGAGCCTCTGGTGCAGGAGGCGCAGGCGCGGGGAAAGTATTGTTGTGTTCAGCATCAGCTGGGCTCCCATCAGCAACAGCTTCAGCAGGATCTGTAGGGCCTTGCACCTTCTGCTTCTCATACTTGGCCAAACCTTGCCCCCACCCAAGTCGAGCCTTCTTCCTTGGTGCCTCCTCTTCGGCCCCGTGAGGAGACGCCCCAGCCAGATGCCGAGCTGAAGCCTCCTTCTCTGAGGGCAGCCGCCGAGTGGTCTGGCCACCAGAGACAGGTCCAGCACCAGCAGCATCCGCAACCTCAGATCTGCTCTCCCTCCTCCGCCATGGTGTCACACGTGGGAGGTTGTCCCTGTCCCCTCTGTCAACTCTATGGCCACCAGGAGGGTCATAGCAGATCGGAACAGCGACTGACCTCAACGGAGACCTCCTCGGCGGTGGCGGAGGGGGTTGCTCTGGATGGTTTCTAGAGAAGTCGCTTCCATAGCCTCTGAACGGCGACCTTCTGTATGACCCCCTAATATCACGGCTGTCCCTCCGTCCACTGCCACCACCACCACCACCATACCGGCCGAAACTCTTGTATCCCCCGCCGTCGTCTTCCGCCCAGTACCGGTCTGAGCGCGACGGCGTGTAGCCGAGCGGCGGCTCATCAGGGTAGGAGCGGTCGTACGCGCCGCCAGCCTGTCGGTAGTAACCATCTGAAATAGAAGAGCGTTTCGGGGAGATTAGGGGCGCCGACGAGGGCCGCCGAGGCGGCGGCCGCCTCAGATCTGAGGATTTGCGGGGGGCTGGCCTACCTGAGGAAGCCGACGGCGGCGCCCGGCGAGGCGAGGGCCGCGCGTGGTCCCGCAGGGGCGGCGGAGGCGGCGGGTGGTAGGGCGAGTCCCGCCAGCGCGGCGTCGTTGGTGCCGGCGGAAGGAGCGGGTCGCCCCCGCCCCCGCCGCCGTCGTGCCTGCGGCGCTCCCTGTACAGATAGTCCCTTCGATCCGGCGGCGGGGGAGGCATCCACGTCGCCGTCGTCGTCTTCGTCCTCCCAGCGGCGCCTGTACCCAGCTCCGGCCGCCGCCGCGTATCACATACGCGCGGCGAAGCCAACTCCACGGAGCCTCCGGCGTCCTACCAGCAGAACACCTACACAGGAAGCACAAGCACGCGTCAGCGGAAGCCACGCGCAGGCGAAGGACGGCCGGCCGGACGAACAGACGGCCCCGCCGGCGGGGGACGGATTCAGGAGCGTACGACTCACGGTTTCCGAACGGAGGCAGAGCCAGGCGCGGCAGGGCAAGGGCGCCCAGCCCTCGAGAACACGAGGACACGTCGTGGGCGGGGCGGCAGCCCGTCGCCCACCGGCCGCCGGCGAGAAAGCGGCGGGAAAAAGGCGATGCGAGGCGCGGGCAGACGCTCCCTCGCGCCAACCCAGGGCACGGGGAGGCTGGCTGTTCCGAGGCAGGCGCGCGTTGATCTGCGCCCGTGTCGAGGAAGAGTCGGCGGTGGCTGCGGCACAAGGGCGGGCGGGAGAGAGGGAGAGGAGGAGGTGGTGGGCGAGAGGCAGGCAGCACGGGGAAGGAGGGGAAGGAAGGAAAGGGGGAGGGGAAACGGAGGCCCTGCCAACGTGAGCCGATAAAGCGGACGCACCCGGCCCTGAACCCGATTTGATGCGCGCCCCTCACGTCCGCCGCGGCCCCCAGGAGAGAGAGAGAAAAAGAAATCAATTTCCGCGATTTCGCCCATTAAATAACAACCGATTTTTTTATTCGGAAGGGAAAGAAAAAAAAAAGGTAGGGGCCGGAAGGGATAATAAGTGAGATTGGCAACCAGCAGCGCAAGCAACAAAACACCAAACAAAGCTTCCCTACCTGGTTTGCCGAATCTGCCCTTGGCCCGCCGCGGGAATTACGGGAACGACCAGCCACCCCGATCAACGGCCAGGATCAGGGGGGCCGATGGCAGGCGCCGTAATTCACGCCAACTCCCAGGGCAGGCACACTCCGGGGCGGGCACGCCGCCCCCGCCTGTCGTCGTCGTGTCCTCTCCGCCTCCGCCCAACCTCCCCGGGGCCTCCGCCGCCCCCGGCAAGCCGGCCGGCCGCCGCGATCCGCGCTGGCGAGCGCGGCCATTCGCGGCGCGAGAACGCGAGACCCCGCGGCGGGTGCTGATCTGCTCGGCGCACCCCCCGATCTCGGAGACAAAGGGGGCGGATCGGTCGCCGCGGCGGAATTGGGCGGCGAAGGGGGGATGTGGCCTGTGGGTGTGGAGCGCGAGCGAGCGAAGCTAGCGGCAGCGATCGGCGAGAGGCTGCTGCTCCGATCTGCCGCGGGGAGGGGACGCATCTGAGACGAGTTTATGCTCTCGCGCGGTTGCGCTCTCGCTGCATGTGATGGGCGGGGGATGGGTGGGATTGGGAAATTTTTTGCGGTGCGGTGGCGTCGGTGTTCCTGGGTCGGCCTGGGGGAGGAGGACGATCCGGGCCGCTTGCCGCGGCAACCGACGGCCTCGATGCGCTGCCGCGAGGTTAGAGAAGGAGAGGGGTGCGGGCACAATCATGACACGATTTCGATGGGGGAGTATACAACGGCGCGGTGGAGGATTTCTGGGTGGCTCTGCTCGGTCGGGGCGGCTGGTTTTGCTGTTGGAGATGCGTAGGTGGGTGGGTAGGCTGGTGAAAGTGATTTTCTTCGTGGGGGGGCCACTGCCGCCTGGCTTTACTTGCGCCCAAGCTCGAGAAGGTTCCGTCCCAAAGGATGGTATATGCTGCTTTTTGTCACTTGCACGGGACTCATGGTACATCCGAGCTACATACCGCGCCCTAAATAAGTTTGCAAAATCACTATAAACAAAAGTTTTGGGTATATGAAAGACCTACATCGCTGTAAGCTTTTTTTCCTTATAAGTTGGTGTATCGTTTGCTTGCAATTGCAATTCTCTTCTTCTGTATTGATAGGAACACACGTCAGGTGTCGTTCGTTAAAAAAGGGTAAAATTATACAAGTGGCAGCAACACCTGCAATCAGTGAAAAACTAATTGCATTTATACTATCACTATGGACGATACTACAAGGATGATCAAGCGACGTAATAGGCTGTAACGGAACATAATGAAATGATTTAAAAGATAGCATCCGTCTTAAGCATATATAGCCACTTATGATGTTGGCTTCAAATTTAAGTGTTGCTTAAGTATTAGTGGTGGCGGCTTTGTCAACCACTAGATCCGTTGGGCTAGTCTCTAGGTGATCGATATGGCTCTTTGTGTGGATGCATACGAGCGGATGCGCGTGTGTACGTGGACGTATACATCTATCTTATATCTCACAAGAAAACAAAAAATGATTACGATGCATACAAGACTTGGTGAGTTGACTAAAGGAATCCCTATATATTATATGTTACTTTTTAGCCCCAACGCGTCCCTTTCCTCGACTACATTTACATTATAAGAAAAAGTCCTAACGTAATATAATTATAGATGTTGTTTATTCGTTATCAAATTATACGTCGGAAAAACAGGTATTCAAACAAAAGTCTTGAAGCTAACCACGGGTATTAAAAAAATAAGAATTTACAGTTCAAATTATATTTAAAAGTATTTAGTTCTCCAATGTCCTATGGTATATACGATAAAACTGAACTGTCCATTTGGCTCATCGCTATCGTTTCTTTCCGAAGTAAACATGACATGATACCCATGCTCGTGCAAGAGTACCAACAGTTGTGGTAATTCCTCTCTCATGCTCCCCAGCTTCTGGATCATAGCCATCAGCCATGTGACATGAATAGCTTATATCGTGTTGGCTTTCAAAAGGATGGAGAAGAAAGGGCAAGCAATCTGCAGAATCTATATTGTGGTGACCATATAGCACGTGAGATTTGTTTCCCTGGTGGGGGAGACAAGTGCTAACGAGGCTCGATCATCTTCAGAACACGCAATACACAGAAGCAGAAAGGTGAGGTTAAAGTTTACTTGTTGTAGACCAGACCCATAAGGCCATAATCATAATCGTACTTCAATGCATGTAAATCCATAGGACAAGTTCAAGGTATGTTCTAAGCGTGAGTTGGATTTTGGCAATTTTTATGGCAAAGACCTATTTACGCAAATGTATGGAGCGTGCAGTGGCAAGACTTGATTTGATTTGCCTCATGCCTTGCACACCAACTTTAGCAAGAAAAGTTACCGTGCTAGTTTTAGCGGGCGATCATCTTGATAACATATTAAACATTTGCCCATATACGTAATACTCTATCTGTTTTATATTATATAGACAAAGTATATATAATATATACTAGTAACTATCTACAATATACGACTATGGTATAAAATGGCTTATAGTTCGAAACGGAGGGAGTAAGATAAAAAAAGTTATGATTCGTAAATCCAAATCTAATATCTACACTGTCACCAAAGATGCATTTTATTTCGTACGAATTTATATCTAACCCTAAAAAATTCGAGGAGATCTAGAGCTATTTTATTTTATGAGACTGTCCAAAGACTTATCCAAAATGGGTGAAAGCTATACGAGGCAGTTGAGCTGAACAGTTGACCACCTACCATTCGCTTGCGCAGGCGGGCCCCTCGCTGAGTCGCTGCACATTGCTGGTTGGCCTGCGGGAGTACGTGCACAGCAGTCAATGCGTTCCAGGCCATGTTTACTTTAAAAAAATCTTTTCAACTTTACTATTTATCCCTTAAAAAAACACGTTTTCCAAAAAAATTTTGGTTCAATTCTCTCCAACTTAAAAAAAAAATTCTCTTCACCCGATCCAACTAAACACAGCCCCAGCCTTCCCGTCCCCAGTGTCTCCTCCCTTTCGCCTATCCGTGACGTCGTCGTCGTCGCCCGCTCGCTCCACGCCATGTCAAAAGCGGGCAAGCCCCCAAGATATCTCCAGAGAAAAGTTTCCGATCGTGAGGAGGACGATGGCGGCGAGCAGGAGGAATCGAGGAGCCAGAGGAAGGGGGAGCCGGGCGTGGTGCGTGCCTCCCATGGGCCGCGCCGCGGTCGGCCGTCACCGCCGCGAGCTCGCCCAAGGTCAGTGCGGCATCCCCGCCTCCCGGTTCGGCCATGACTCCCGCTTCCCTCGGGCGCTCTTGCCTTCCTTGCCTGCAATCGCGGCGGATCTGCCGTGCTTCCACCCGCGTCCTGGATCCGTTCAGGTACGGTGCGCGCGCGGTTGGGATAGCTGCTGGTTTTGCTCGGCGCGACGTTGGTTAATCCGTTGGCGTGGCTCCGCTTGATCTCCTCTAGTTTCTGACGCCTCCGTGATCCGTCTCGTAAGCCATATCCCGTGGGTTGTTTGGTGGAGGTTGCCATTTTCCCACAACCGACAACCCCCATCCGAGGATCGGGCCAGCGATGTCTTAATTTTGTCCACATTCATTCGTTCTAGATGGCGCTTTTACCTTCAGACGTTTGGTGTTTGTATTAGGGAACTATGAATATTTGGTTGATATACTATCTAGAAAAAAAAAATTGGGTTCAGGCCGTGAGATGAGATATTGAGATGTTTCATCTATCACTTTAATAATAGGACAATTCCATCCTCCAGATTAACTGCTGGGTAATGCTGGTACTACCTGGGAATTTTACAGGGGTAAATGAGACCGTCCGATTAACACTAACAGATATCATGGAAACATCGAAAGTTGCTTTCAGCTCTTGCCCTCTGCTCAGTTTCTTTCCTTGATCATTAATAATGAATACAAACACTCTGAAAAGATTGAAAATGATTTTTCCCTCGTCCAGGATTTGTCCAAGATTGAAAATTGGCACCTGGTTCTGGCAGGCATCATAAATGATGGATATGGGGGGATATCTGATGGATTCCTTGGAGTGCTAAATGCTGCTCTGGGGTTTGTCCCAAATCATTCAAGAGCTTGGCAGGCGTAGCAACGGGCATCTATTCTTCACCACTCAGGTAAATCAGCTCATCTACTCTACTCATAAGATACTGCACACTTTTTTTAACTTCAAGCACAGCATACCATTTCTTATCGTAGTTTACATGTAAGGAACCTCTACTAGATAGGAGTAGGACTACCAATGTTCATTCACACATTTCATTTTGGCATCTCCTAGTTTCCAGTGGTCTCTCTGAAGGTATTTCCTCACCAAAATTTGTGAATACTGCTTAACAATAATCCTGAACAAGGAACACGATTTCTTCTTCCTGTCTGAGAATAAATAGATGCCTGGCTGGTGGCTGTCAATAATAGTGAATCATGCACAGTTTAGGTCAATTTATGGTTAGTTTAGCTCACCTACAAATATACAGTACCTGCTAACCTCATTGTAGTTAACTTTGTTACACCTGTGGCCCCAATCTGTAAGTTTGCGTGTTTTTATTTAAGTCTATGTTGGAGAATAATCCTGTATGTCCAGGTGCATGCTGCTGTCTAGATGCATAGTCTTTATAGCTAGCTAATTTTCAGCATAGAGTAATAGCAGGAATAGGCTGTTACAGTAATTATTTTCTGCATTAAGTAGGAGAATATCTTGGCCTTCATAGCAGGCCTTACTGTTCCTACGTCTCTGTCCATAAATAGGAAAGAACTTGAAAAGAAGAGCTGTAAGCATTTGCAGCACCAAGTCACTATGCGTCTCTGTGTGAGCATCCTGGGTTATTCCTAGACCTTCTTGGCTTTCAGTCTATATATGGTGACTGGGTGAGAAGTACGACACTGAATTGCTGGAGCTAAAGTACTGAAATGATTCAGTGAGAAGAGATGTTTTCAGTTGAAATTCTTGACATGCGTGATTCTTTTGATTGTTTTTTCAAAAGATTATAATAGATTAAGAAATCGTATATTCTCTGCAGAAAATTATTGTTTGTCATGGAATTTCTCTTTCAGTTGACGTTAAAAATGACATTTGGGATACTAAGAATACGATCTAGAAATGCATGCCCATAAAGAAATAGAATACAGAAATAAATTATTCTACTTGAGGATAAACTTATGAATCCAAGAGTACTACTAGAAACAGAGTGTTATTCCTATGATTGGATTTTATTCCAAGAAAACTAGTAATGCTTATCAGGCAGACAGGCACAGCTTCATGTTTCTATGAAATGAGGCAGTTTCATGGTTTGCTATGTTTAACTAAGGTCTCTTGGAATGGATTAACCAATGGTCAATGGTTTTAAACTTTTAATGAATCATGTACTAATTGTTACTAATCCAAGGGATGTGTCGATGTGATAAGATGAAAATGGTAATATATTTATGAACAATTTCTTTTATTTAAGCATATCTCCATAATACAGAAAAAATATAATCCTAGAAATCACACCTATTGTGGACGTCAGGACAAGTTTTGCTACAATCATTACTTTAGCTCTATAGTCTATGTACATTATGCTGTAATTTTTGGCATGATTGGACCTTAATAGTTACATTCTTATTTCTCTAATACCTCTACCGACAAGAAACCAGTATTGATATTTAATGGCAATGTTATCATGAGGAACCATAATCAAGCTGCCAAAATAACATATCTTTTTGAATGGGGATAGTAGTAATTACTGAGCTTTTGGGATAGTAGTAATTACTGAGCTTTTGTATATTCTTCTAATACCTGCACTAGAATTGGTGAACATATTGTTCCACTTGCCATTCATAACATTGGCCTTTTTTTTTTCTTATGCACTGAACCTATAGAATTCATCCAATACTGATCTTCAGTTGTCATGACTCATGGCTGCTTATGGACTCATCTACCAATATAGTTTGACACCAAACACCAATAGCAAAAATCATAGTTCAGAATGCCACAGGTTTGCTGATTGCCATGGATATCGTGTTTTGGATATTGGTCATGTACAAGGAGGGAACAGACTTTTTTTAAGTACAATTTATGATAGCAGGTAGAATAGCTATTTTCCTTTTCTAACTCTTAGTATTCACGACTAAAATGAGCTGCAGAAATTATTTGGCAGGCCAGCTCTGGTCTTGCAAAGATTTCATTACTATTATATCATTGTAACATTATTACGACATTACTGTTGATGTTCAGAATTCAGATGGCAAGGGAGATTGAGAAAAAAAATTTAGAATAATAAAATATTATGAAAGTGAAAAGATCATTACAAAAATGTGCTTTGGGTGGTAACGATAACCATTTCTTCTATTAAACATGACAAGAAGAAGACAAGAAATTGGCATCTCATCATAGCCCAGATAAGAAGTTTGACAACAGACAATATTTCCATCAAATTTCTGTTGGTTATGAAGTATTAAAGAGCATGGAACATAAACATTTTCTCGGATTTGTAGTTATGTGGATCTGTTCTGCGATTTGTTGCACTTATAAGCGATATAGGCACTCCCTTCGTCAGGATCTTGAGGTGAACTGATTGTACCCATTACCTAACGTTTGGTAAGCAGATAGTACCTACACAAAAGATTAATAAAAGTGCCCTATAATGGTCAATAAAAGTAAGAGTAGCAGTACACAAGCTGGTGCATTCCCTAAAATATGCAAATTTTCAAGTAACTTTTAAAACTGTGATGAATTTTTGCAGAATTGTATATTTTCATGATACTTTTCAAATTGATAATAATAATTTTATTTTTCAGAATTTTAAAGAAAGCACATTCGTTCTTAAAGAAATTGGCCTTTTTCATTCAGTCCTTGGCACACTCATTGCTAGCTAGCATCTGTATTTTCAGCGTAGTGATTGGAGGAAATCAGGTTTACTGGTGCCTAGAATAAGGCTTATTTTTTTCATTTTAATCATGAATTATCAGTCACTTGACTGAGGATATACAACCAATTGCTTTTCTTCCAGACATGGAACTTAGGAACCAAGAAACAGTCTAATTAGCCATTGTGATGTATCATTGTCCATTTATTTATGTTATACCGTAAAACCCATTACATCACGAATCTAATTCATGCAGAAATTAGTGTTTGTGTGAACATTTGGTGAACAACATTGTTTCTGAATTGCCTCTTGATTATCCAGAAGAATGGTTGGAACTACAGCTGTGTTGTCATTTCAGATATTGACAAATATCTGTTTGGCCCACATAAACTTGCTGCAGACTGATATCAACCCCATTCCTGTGGAACTGGTACAGATAATGCTGGTACAAGGTCTAATGCAGCTCAAACCACTGCAACAATACATGCTGTTTTGCTACACTTGCAAGTTTTTCAGTTTTCACAACTTAAATTGTATTGGGGCATCATGCCGCATCATGTCAAAACTCCCACCTGAAACATGTTCATGTCATGTGTGGCATCCATAGGTCTCATGTTTGGATTATTCATCAGGAGTCTTACTTTTGCAGCAGCTCCTGCGTAAGTATGGAAGGCGCATAGAGCCATGCTGTCAAGTTCGTTGTGTCCTGGTGGTACTAGTAAGTAATTGCAAGGACTTATGCACACCCATATGAGCTATAATTTGCCCCACCAAAGTGCCAATCCCCACAAAACCAAAACACACTGACAAACAATAAAGCACGACCACATTCTTCCTGCTGTCCTTGTGAGGCCACCCTCTTTCTATGCAACAGCTTAGTTTCTGCATGATGATGGAGAAGATGCCGATGGCATTGGGGTGGGACTGGGAAGTGGCTATGGAGATCACTGGCACTGCAAACTGCAGCTTAATGGCTTGCTTGGTACAACTACTTGGCATGGTGATCTCCATGGCCCTTATATCCTCATTGACATCTGTCTCTAGGCTTAGTTTTACCATAGGCCTCCCCTTCCCCCTCCTCTTTGCTGAAATATATAAGCCCTTGTTTGGAAACTAGTGGATTGAAGTGGAATGGGAGGGGTTGGAGGGGAAATTAGTTCATTTTAGACTCAATCCACTTCGATCAATTCCAATCCAAACAAGCCCTTGGTCTTTAGACCATAGTCTTCTTACCTAGAGGTTTTTCTGTTGAACTTCTGATTTGGGAGTTGGTACAGTCCCCGAGCCTAGTCTGGCGGTCTGTCTTGATCACTGAAGAAGTTGGCTTCTTCAGAATTGCCTGCCCTAAATCAGTAGCTGCGCCGCATGGGCGCCCATGATCTAAAAGCTATGGACTGCATACTACCCCCAATATATGTGATAGATCCAGGACCACAAGTCAAGCAATAATGAAATCCCTAGCTACTTTTTTTTTTTAGGGAAAATAGATTTCCTCTTGCCAATTGAATGAACTTGGAGTACCTGTATGGCTGCATAAGTGTTTTTCTTTGATTGGAAACAAGCATGTATTAGCATTTTATCATGGCTTCACAATAGCCTGTGATTTGCTGCCTGAACATCCTCAGGCCGTCGATTTCATCAGCCTGGGTCCAGATTGCTGCCTGAACATCCTCAGGCCGTCGATTGAATGAACTTTTGAGCTTCAATCGCATGAATTTTCAGCAACGTTTTGCATGAGTTCACCAGCTTTTGTTTCCTTTTCCATGGAACAGATTCTCAGGTGAAGAGTTGAGTATCAGTTTTGGCATCTGCGAGGGTCAACAGACACTACAGAAACTGGTGGCGGATGCAGGCTTATCAGTCAGTCGCGTCGCTCCATGCATCACCTCGCAACTTGCAAATTTACAATTGCCTTGGAATTTCAGCTCAGCTGCAGTTGGAGCTGGATCCAAAACAGATGCCACAGCAAAGCTTTTGACTTTTTCTTGGGTGAACGGGAGGAGATGCGCCTGACAGGCTGGTCGGGTGGAGCCACCCAACAACGCGTTTGTCTAATTGCCCCCATATGATGATATAATATGATACGATACAAGGAGTCAAGATCGACAAAGAAATGAGAATCCCTTTTCTTTCGATGAATAAAAAATCACAAAGAAAAGTGGGGAGGAAGAAAAGGACACCATCAATTTGTACATTTCTTGAGACGCAAGCGAGGGTGGCCGGCTTGCAGTTGCAGACAAAAAAGAAAACACACAGGCGACAGCGACTTGCGAGGAAAAAAAACAGCAGCAAACGCGTCAGGAACAAAGAGCAAGACAAAAAAAATCTGCCCAGCATCGAACGAACGGTCACGAATCCATCGCCTTGGCGGGCGGCGAGGAGGCGTCGTCGTCGGCGGCGAGAGGCTGGAGCGCGCGGATCTTGATGTCGTAGCGCGGGGACCTGGCGGCGCCGGCGTGGTCGTCGTAGCCGAAGCCGACGCTGGCGCCGCACTTGCGGCAGAGGAGGCGGGTGCGGCGCACGAAGAGCCTGCGCGCGCGCACGTCGACGCAGCGGAACTCGTCGGCGTGGCCGAAGCGCGCGTCGTCGATGGCGTCGAAGGCCACCACCCCTCGCCGCGCCGCGCGCCCGTACCCGCCGCCGACTATCCACGCCGTGTTCCGGTCCGACGAGCGCAGACGCAGGTCGTACCCGCACGCGCCGCAGCTGCCAACCACCCATGTCCGACGAGCACATTGTTTGTCAGCCGTTGGAGCAGCGGCAGAAATCAACAACAAAGGCGAGAGCACTGACCAGTAGGTGACGGTGGAGAGGCTCCTCTCGAGGGCTGATGACGCGTCCTTCTTCTCCATCTCCTCCATGTCCATCTGTTGATGATCCATCGGCGAGCAGAGCTTGATTGGGCAGCTGGGTTCGTGTTCTTGGCAGGCGGTTAGCTGTTGCTCGTTCGGTTGGGATTCTGGGTGGCCTCGTCGATCGATACGCTACTCAACTCTGTCGATGAGGGACAAGTCAGGCAGGCAGCATATATAGGTGGGTGCAGGGAGGGCTTTGCAGTTGCAGGGGGAATTGCCGCTGCAACTGCAAGGAAGGTGGCAGGCGAGGCCGGCGTGGTGGGGTCTGCGCCGACCGGGCGGAGGACGGCGCGTGGTGGAGCTCGCACAGGCAACTGACAGCTCTCCTCCTCGTCGCCAAGGACGATAATATTGATGACATGGACAGTGGACACGCGCACGATGTGGCGTCCATGCATCATGCATGCATGCAGTTCGGGTGCATGATGTGGGGCGGTGCGGGGTGCGTGCTCCCTGCCAGTCTGCCCACGTTCCAATCATCCCGGGGGTGAGACCAGCTGAAAAGATGCGCTCAGTTCCTCCGCACTTCCGGCGAGAGTGCCGCCGCCGCAGGAGAAGCGGCGACGATGATCGCCGGCACCGTCCGTGCTATCACCAGGCAAGGATAGGTGTCCTGCGATGCAAGTGCAACTGTATAGTTGCTGGCTTCTGGTGGTGACTGATGCCGAGGGAATGGTCCAACTTTTTCTTTGTGGAAATACGCATCTGTATAGAGTGAAACTTGTGAAATACAACAGCCGAAATAGCCAATAGGATGCGCGTCGTCCATGGGCCATAATCGGCCCAGTTGTTAGTTTTGGACCTCAAGGCCGTCCGTCATCTTTCAAGTTTGGGCCGTCTCAAGACTCCTGGAGATTGTGGAGGCCTGCTCGAGAGATTCTGGTGCGCGCGTCTGGCGCCTAGGCTCGAATTTACAGCCTTTCTGAAAAAAGGCTCGGATTTACAGCCATGTTAAAAAAACGGCAATATCACAAACAGTTTTGCATTACCAAGTGATAGACAGCACGAGCAATGAGATTTCTCTAATCTCTCGCAACAAAAAAATCTGGTGGACGTCTGGTCAAGGTTTTAGTAGAGTCGTAGAGAGCAATTGGACCACTACAATGCCTCCCTGCTGGGATGGGACCCTGCAGGCTCTCCACTGTCCGTCGCCTCCGTTCATGACAGCGCCAATGAGGAATCGAGAAAGCTAGGCCGATGCTAACCGGACACCAGACGCAATCATTTGCTTCTAATTGCGCACGCGTGCAGGTGCCTAGTTACCGACCCTGATTGATTACGGCGGATTAATTGGGCGGGTACGTGCCCATCGACGGATGCTGCACCATCACTCTGATGGCCTTTTGCTTTCAGATACGCATACCAGGCCAACGCCTTCTCTCTTCATCGCACGGCTCGCATCGGTTCTAGCTCGGGGCTGAAGGCAACGTTCTTGGAGATATGATGCAGGGTGGCCCAAGGTGTTTGTTTCGTATCTGATACAGTTGTTTAGTCCCCTTCTCTGTCAGTCTAGGTGATGTCAACTCGTGGGATCGATCTGCTATGCTGTCCTGTTGATGTCAAGTCTCACGCTTATAACTGCAGGCTAATGGGATAATGAGATGAGAAGGTCTATGATCTCGGCCTTGTCGACCTGCACCATCACTCTGATGCCATATGGTACCTGTAATATGATCTCGCCCTTGGGTCTATGCCGGCCCAACAAATGTGATAATTCACTCTCTGCGTCGTATCACACTAGGTGTTCAAGAAAAATCCATTGTCTCCACTCTCTCTGCCTGCCCTGCTTAATGCTTTACTGTCTCCTTTTCAATTGATGCTAGGAGATTTGACGTTAGGGCGGCAGGGCTGCAGGAGAACCTAGCAAGCGAAAAGAGAGTTTGGTGGAGAGCATAACAATCGTACCAAATGATTCAGGAATCCACAAAAAACTAGAAATCATCTACCATACTAATCCACCCGTTTCTCAGGAGGATCAGAATCAAGTTGATGAGGACATCACTTCTACGGATATACACGAGGCTTCATCGCTGGACATCCAAACCATTGAAGGTCCAATTACAAGAGCTCGTGCGAGACAATTAAATTTAGAGGTGAGGTCGCTCCTAAATGTTCATATTAATAGTTTTGAGAATGAGTTACTACCTATTTATTATTTATAATGTGATTAGGAACCAAGGAGAAGATCAACTAACACATGGAGGATGGTTTGGAGGCGTGGAGGACCAGCGAGGGTCGGGCAAGCTACGTGGAGGCCCATTACAACTCGAGTTCGAGTCCACCTCGGAGTCCAGGAGCTGCCTTCGGTAAAACGGACGCCCATGTCACATACGGAGTCCAATTTCGACGATCCACATATGGTTAGAAATAAGATTTTATAGAGCTTCCAATGGCTTTGGTTTGAGGCCCAAATTCATCCGGAGTCGTCGGTAATCATCCAAACAAGATGGCGTCCAGAATCTGTCCCGGTGCTGCGTCACCGTCTTTTGGCCTTTGGGCCTTGTATCGTCGTCGAGTCCATTAGGGGGCGTGTCCAGGGGTCATCCACGACCCTAAGCTCTATAATTCAGTAGTCGCCGCCTTCCTTAGAGTTTGAGTTTTGCTTTAGATTAATTTGTCTTTGAACAGTCGCCGTCTTCGGTTTGTAGAACCCGAACTTGTGTGCTTAATCATTCATCCGCAGATTGTCACCAATATTGAGAGCTGCGTTCTTTCAAGTTCTTGCTTGTGTTCTTCATTTCGCTTGCAGGGATTAGCCTTCTTGGTGAGGTCAACCGGGTTGTGACACGGTTGATAACCAGAGGAGTCGTGGTGCTAAGATTGTAGGGTTCGAGTTGCTGACTTGAAGCCGGATCGGTGTGTCTTACTCCGCCTAAACGAGAGTTATCCTTACCTGATGGAAGATCGGCCACCTACGTCTTATCACAAGGTATCTCCAGAAGACCACAAAAAAAACTTAAGCCAGCAGGCCTGATCACATTGGACACAACCGAGTCGTGTCAATGGACGCAGCATATACTACTCGGAGTAGGATCAGCTCGCAAGCGCGATCGAGCAACACTTGGGCGGCCACAACTTGCTGAGCGTATAGCTTATCTCACTGGATGAACTATTTTACTACAAACACGTCATCTGATCTTTTCCTAAGCGTACTTGACTCGATCAAGCTGTCCACTTGTACGTATTAGGATACACCTCTACGTATCCCTAACCACTGATTGTGTTTAAGCCAACAGAGAATTGGAAAAAAACTAATACGTTCCCCGACGGCCCGACGGAACCGGCTGTCATTGACATGTGAGAGAACCGGCAATGGCGGGTAACCGGACACGTAGGCGCACTATTCACACTGATATATGAGAGAACCGCCAATGATCAATAATGCATAGCCTTTTTTTTTCTCATTAACAACGCTAGATATGAAGCTGACCCAAAATAGAGACAAGTGTCCTACTGGCACTGGAGGACCCACATCATGCTCATTTCATAGAGGAGGCCGGGCATCAAGCTGCCACTCCTTCCTGCGCTTCCACCCGAGCTGCCCACCTTGTGCTGAAGTGAAATCTCCACTACAAGATTTCCAACATTTCCCAATGGTTTTTAGTATGTTTGGATAAACATCTACCTCAACTGTGGGGAATGAGCTTGTTAAAAATTATGTTGTTGTTGATTTGACAAAGCTATTGAGGAATATCTAAATTATACCAGAAAATTACCGGTCACTCTCAAGAAAAACTGTCGAGAAACAGTAATAAGAGACACTAGAACCGTCGGTCACTCGTTGAAAACTGTTGGGACTTGGGAAGGATGGCATACTGTTGTGCTCAAAGCTCTTGGCATATTGTTTGAAACGAAAACGTATGCAACCGAAAATAAGAGTTTCGTCAAATGTTTTGAGAATATGCATGCTATTGATGATTTCTTGGAAAAGCAAATTAAAGTACACACGAACAAGTTGAGGTTAAGTAACTCCCTATAGCTCATGCAAGATGCGCATGCTGCCGTGTCCGATCCACCTATGTGAAGCAACGATGTGTGTCGTAAAAAAGGGAAGCAAAACAGTCATACAAGAAGGCGACATCCACGCTCATGTGGTTTCAATGGTGCCATCAGAGCATTGTGGAAAACTTTTATGCGCGTGACCCACGTCGGTCCAGACAGGTGAAGTATAAATCTACGAACAGTACAGCTGATGGACACAGAATTGGCGATACATCACAATTCACAAGCCATGGATGTGTGATCAGCCAAGTTTGGTAGCCAAAAAAAAAACTTCTGTACTAGACTGGAAAGCGCCGTTTCGTCAGGTCATTGTGCATCAATCACAAAAGAGAGCAAAATAACAAATGTGCCACATCTTCCACCACCAAGGGCACCTCATCTGGATGGGACCTACAAATTAACCTGCTTACTTATAGTAATGATCTTCATGTCTATATGCAGTGATTATATCGTCGACTGGCGACTCAAAAGCCGATTAGGCTCACTTGTCATTGACACAGACATAATAGCCTGCTTGAGTGCCTGCTAGGGACCAGTTGGAGACCAAGGCCACCACATGCTTTGTGCACCATCGCAGCAATGCAGCGGGTGAAAGGAGCAGTTGATGCTAAATTGCTAACTGTTCTTCTCTGTTCTCCATTGTTGCGGATGGAAGGTTGAGCTGTTGCGGCTTCGCTGGTCGGCATGTATACATATATGATATATTCAGGTGCTAACTGCTTAACCAGTAAACAAACGCCATCTGCTAGCTGTTGCTGCTTCGCTGGTCCCCTGCGGGCTGCGGCATGTATACATATATGATATATCCAGATGTAGCAACTCTAGATGCTTCTTATCCTCGGTTCATTCCCACATACAACTAAAACACAGAAAGGAAAAGAAGAAGAAAAAAACATCACTTTCTTAACAGTTACAAAAAGCATTTCGATCAACAACGAAGCTATTCTCTCTCGCACACAAACACACAGCATCTGTGCTTAGCTTGTCTATTTGTCCATGCACATTTGGTGTCAGCATGCATGGTGACCACACATGATTCATGAGCATGTCTGCCTGCTGGGCCAGCTGATTAATAAGGTGTTAATAATTACTATTACCCCGATTTTTCTAGCAGCTCATGCTCCACTCCTATATATTAGGACCAGAACAGCCATGGCCGGCAAGAACTGCTCCACCAGACCACAACTAACCTTACCATCTATATATACCTATATCTATCTACAAATCCAACAGCAACATATACACATATATAGAAATATCTACATGTAGCTCAAGGACAGCAGATAGGCCATATTTGCAGCATAATAAAGCAGTCAAGCAGCGGCACAGTTCAATTTGCAGCTGTCGTCTATCTAGCAAAGAGGGATTGGAGGGAATTGAACTTGAACCCCACCCGCGTCGTCGTCGTCGTCGTCGATCTCGGTCGCCATGACGACGTACAGGGTGTGCTGCTTCCTGCGGCGGTTCGGGGCGGCGTCGAACGAACCGTCGGAGGCGGTGAGGGACGTGTTCCAGGCGTACGTCACCGACGCCGGCGGCGTGATCGGCGAGGAGGCGCTGCGGAGGCTCCTGCGGGAGGTGCAGGGCGAGACCGACGACGCGGCGGCGGCGAAGGAGGTGATGGCGTTCGCGGCGGAGCAGAGGCTGCTCAAGAAGGGAGGCCTCACCGCCGAGGGCTTCCACCGCTGGCTCTGCAGCGACGCCAACGCCGCCATCGACCCGCGCCGAGGGGTAATTTTCCTGCAGCTAATTCTCTCCTATTTTCTGTTGATCTTTTCTTTTTTACTGACTGATGAAATCCTTTACTGTTCTTCACTCTCTCTATCTCTCTTTGCATGTCTAACAATTAAATCCTAAACCATATATATCAATATTATACACGCAGTTCTACATTTTCAATTCGAAATAATATATTATATTTTTCTGAGAGTAAAATAATACAATATCTTGTGCCTCAATTCTCAATACAGCCTAGTATATACATCAGCATCTCTCCATTCTCCATGCATGGACTATCACTATACAGCACCACAGCCTCGCAGAGTTGAACATCACCATGCATGCAAATCCAACGATAGCTATAGCTTGCCACTCTGCACGCGTGGGGTGAAAGAATCATTATTTCTTTTTTTTTATATAAAAACGAAATAGTATTGTTGACCTATTGAATTTGATGGACATATGCAACCAGTAGATTTGGCACATTATTTGAGGTAAACGGAGGGTTCTATTTGCAAAGATAAAACGTCGGTGTCCAATTAAGTCAACGGTACAGTTCATAATTGTGACTTTTTGCCTGATCATGATCAAGGGGCAGCTGTCCTATGGACGAACAGTTTACGCCCATGTGCAGTGTCCTTCCCTTGTACTCACAATCCAACCACATCTACATCTACGTGCACATCATGGACCACATATCAATTGCGTTATTAACTGTTAGGCACATTTATAACGCCTTAGCGTACTGCAGCAAGATTAATATTAGAATCCCTGAAGAACTAACTCCTCTCCTCCTGTGGTTTCCTTTTTTTTTTTATCTATCCCAGTCAGTCGATTAGGAACTTGGTAGGTACGTTGGCAACAATCACTTGACAGTGAAGTTATATAAAACTGCTGATAATCTTGTGGTTGATGTGTCTCTGATGTAAAAGAAGAATCTATGCGTTTTATTGTGGAGATTTCAGTGAAGTTATCATTATCCTTCAAATTGCAACTTTCACATCCATTATGTGATGTTACGTATTTGGAAAATGTATAGTAAAATGCTTATTATGGCACAGTCAAAATACTGTATATTTTATCACAAAGATATTATATCTTAATACTTGGAAGTATTTTCTTTTAAAGAGAACATTAGGAACCATGTTACCTTTCCCAGACATTTTTTTCCCAATCAAGGGGTAATTGTTTTTCTAAACAAAGGCAGCTGTGTCCAATGGATGAATATACATAATACTCGGTTCTGGAGGGTCAAGATTTGTCTTCTTTCCTGGTTTTGTTTCATTTTCCAAAATGTCACTCTAAACTTCTTGTCCGTAGTCAAACCATATTAAATCTGACCATTGTGGAGAAAAGTATCAACATTTGTGACAACAACAAATAGGTATACTATGGAAACATATTTCACGACGAGTCTAGTGATTGCTTTTTAACATAAATTTGGTAAAACTTATTAGAATGGTTTGATTTAGGACAAAGATAGAATGACACTATTTTGGGATGGTGGGAGTACTGTTTTTTTTTAGACCAAGTGGGAGTACTGGTTAGTGTAACCAAATTTCACCATTCTGGGGGAGTTTTAGTACGATTTTGTGAGGCATAATTTCAGTATGTCTCACTCACAAAAAGTGACAAAAATGAAACCCTTGCTGTGCTGTCGCACCTTTTTAAAGATCAGGGAATCAGAATAATTGCCCACCCTAATGCAATCAACCACAAGCATTCCATGTCTAATTCTCGAAAAATCATAGTGGGTATCCACAATGTAATCCCACTTAACCGTATCACAGTCACTGCTGGTAGCAATCTATGTTTTGTGGACTTGAAAAGCAACCTGATACACACCATTATTAAACCACGCGCGGTCTAGGCATTTGCCAATGTCCCTTATGTATTTTGAACCTGGTATATGTTCTTCTGGGTAAATTAAATGATCAAATTAGAAGCAAGTCAATCGCATGTGAGATTAAAGTGCACAATTTTTAGCAGCACGTGCTACCTATGTTCTTAAATATGCGATACCATGTTGATATTTTTTTTATCTAACTTTGGCCAACAATATTTATTTAATATAAGTGAAATAAAGTAAAGTGAGTATCACTACCTATCATCTATATCTATTTATATATATATATTTGTAGACCAGATGGGTAATTAATCATATGAATATAAAAGGCCAATTATGTCATGTATTTAAGAAGAGAGGTAGTAATAGCACTTTGAAAAGATCACAAGCAATTGTTGGCTCAGTTGTTTCTTGGAACTAGCTAGTGCGGATGTTTAGTTGGTCGATCCTAGCGAGATTATTGATGTGTCATCCACTGATCCACCTGACAACGAAAAAGACGGGGTGTTAATTAGAGTAAGCCGGAGCCGCCTAACATTGTGTACCACGGTCTACGGTGATATGTAAGAACGAGTTGATTTATGATTCTTGGATCCATTGGTTGGAGTTGCTCGCTGCAAGTTGTGCTTTACCGAACACCACTGATGCAGCGTACGTGTCGTCAGCCCCACCATTACTTTTGTGATTCAATTCGTCTTCATCCATTTCGCGCGCGGCAGCCGCCGGCCCTAGCACTTGCTCGTTCTGCCTGCACTCCGGGAGGCCCCGCCGGCCACCTTACCGCCGCAATTAGTTGCATTGCGCATGCGCGGTCGTTGGCGCCATGGCTTGCATGCGGGAGAGGTCAGCACGGGAAGAGCTGTTAACACAGCTGCTCGTACTTTTTTTAGTTTTTATTTTGTTAAAAAAATGTTCATTCGTCGATAGCAAGGCATACACACTATTCTGGGGAGACGCGTTCGTCTTTGGGTCTATATATGATGTGTTTTGCAAAGAAAAAGAAAGGGAAAAAATCATAATAATAATTTGTTCATGACGGAATGGATGGATAAGCGCAGGTGTACCAGGACATGGCGTCGCCGCTGTCGCACTACTTCATCTACACGGGCCACAACTCGTACCTGACAGGGAACCAGCTGAGCAGCGGCTGCAGCGAGAGGCCCATTGTGAAGGCCCTCCTCGACGGTGTCAGGGTCATCGAGCTCGACCTCTGGCCCAACGCTGCCAAGGACCAAGTCGAGGTCCTCCACGGCAGGTACTATACGGCCCATGGTGGCACAATACCATACCTGTGTACTTACTCTGTACCAGCAGCAGAGTGTGGTCGTCGACGAGCTTGTCTCTGACGACGACGACGACGGTGGATGCGCATGCAGGACATGGACGTCGCCGGTGGAGCTGAACAAGTGCCTGGAGGCCATCAAGGAGCACGCCTTCACGGCCTCCCCCTACCCTGTCATCCTCACACTGGAAGATCACCTCACACCTGACCTCCAAGCCAAAGTGGCCAAGGTGCCGTACGTCTCCCTTCTCCCCCATGCATCCATGTCCCCTTGCAAAGCTCTGACGAAGCAGCCTGCCTACCTGCTGAGCATGCAGATGATCAAGGAAACCTTCGAGGACATGCTGTTCGTCTCCGAGTCCGAGAGCATGGCGGAGTTCCCTTCCCCGGACGAGCTCAAGGGCCGGATCATCATCTCCACCAAGCCGCCCAAGGAGTACCTCCAGACCAAGAGCGGCAAGGAAGAAGCCGCCGACGAAAAGGACGAGGAGGGCGTCTGGGGTGAAGAGATCTCCGACGACAAAACCACCGCTCGCCAGGCAAGCACTGATCTGATCTACCACCATGCATCATCTCCATTTCGGAACAGTTCAAGTTCATATTCTGCGTTTATGTCTCTGAAGATTGGTGATCACTAGCTAATCAGACACCATTTTGGAATCGGAATGTAATAATCCAACATGCATCCTGATTTGCAAAATCCAACACATGTGTGTCCTCCTGTCATATCTGGACTCCACCGGTACGCATCTACACCACCACCTGCCGAGTGCCGACCTGCACGCCTGGCTGCATGCTTCAGGGACGCACGCAAGCATCACATGATCCCATCAAGCCACCTCTACTAACATGTTTGAGTTCACCGTGGCTTTCGCCACCACCGTTGCAAAGTCCGCAACAGCCACCCCGATCACGATCGACCTTCCATCAATCTGATCGCGAGCCGAAGTCGTCGTCTTTGTCCGCGACGTCTTCTAGCCGCACCGTCGAACTTGACCATCACGTCTGACCAGCCCCTATCGAACAACAGCCACCAACCAACATCAACCTGATCTCCACGTCTGGACGAATCCCTGTTGATTGCAGCTCATTGGACGGTTCGAGCCACCCGCTCGAAGTTTCCAACTCCACCGATCGAGTCGTCGATCGCCGCCATGCTCCACCTTGCGCTCTGTCCCTCCACGGACAGCTTGTGCGACCTTGCGCGGTGTGGAACATACCCATCGCGCCTCCACGTGGATCTTCTCCATGGATCTGGCGCTTGATACTACTTGTTAGAATAGAAGCGCGGAAGCGATAACCTAGGATCACAGAACCAAATCGCAAGATCACACAAAACAAGAACGACACCGAGACACGATGTTTTTTAACGAGATTCGGCCATGTGCCTATATCCTCGGGGCATGACTACAGGCGCTCCTCCCCATAAACAGCAGCTACACCGGCATCCGGGCACCACCGCGGCCACGCCGCCGCCCACACCAGCCGCCAAGTCGTCTCATGGTTACAACGGTAGTGCCCTCATATTTATGGGCCTGGGGATATAAGTTTGACTACAACTCTATCCATAACCTACCAAATTACCAAATTACAACTCAAGTCCAATCGTAACCATACCATACACATATTCTGACACATATGCAGATGTCGGATCAGTACAGCCGGAAGTACGCGGAGGAGGGAGACGAGGAGCAGATCGACGGCGAGACGGAGAAGAAGGCTCGGCAGGGGACTGATAACGAGTACAAGCGCCTGATCGCCATCCAGCTCACGAGGAGGAAGCACGACATGGACCAGGACCTCAAGGTCGACCCTGACAAGGTCTCGCGGCTCAGCCTGGGAGAGAAGGCGTACGAGAAGGCCATCGTCACCCACGGAGCTCACATCATCAGGTGATCGATCGATCTTCAGTTTCAGCTGACTTATTAATAGCTCATCCAGAGGCCAGTTCTGTTTTGTTCAGCTGCAATGCGAGGAGTTGCAGGGCCAATGCATTTCAAATCTTTTGACTGTCGTCTTCAGGTTTACGCAGAGGAACTTGCTGCGGATTTTCCCCCGGTCGACGCGCATCACGTCGTCGAACTACAATCCGATGATGGGGTGGAGGTACGGAGTTCAGATGGTTGCAGCAAACATGCAGGTAACTGCAGTCTGCACTTCAGTACCTTCCTTTCGTGTGTGTGTTTCTTCAGTAACTTTGGCCGTTTCCATCAACGACGAATTCGGAATTCAGAGAGCAATTTTGCAAATCTGAAGCATTCTGACTGACTAACTGATATCGACATGCTGAATTATGTAATCTTCAGACGAACAAATGAATGAACCCAAACGATTCCATTGTACTGTAGTATCTGATTTGTGCTCTGCCCACTTGCCATCGCGAAGGGACACGGAAGGAAACTGTGGCTGACCCAAGGGATGTTCCGAGCGAATGGCGGCTGCGGCTACGTGAAGAAGCCTGACATCCTGATGAACAGCGACCCCGACAAGCTGTTCGATCCCCGAGCCGATCTGCCAGTGAAGACGACGCTGAAGGTGACGGTGTACATGGGCGACGGCTGGCGGTTCGACTTCCGCAAGACGCACTTCGACAAGTGCTCACCCCCAGACTTCTACGCAAGGGTTAGTTAGCCTTCAGCAAGCTCTGAATGGAACACTGCAGCCTGAAACTGAGGGAGCAGGCATGGATGGCACCTGATGATCTTGCATTGACTGGAAACATATGACGCAGGTGGGAATCGCCGGCGTGGCGGCGGACACGAGGATGGAGCAGACGAAGGTGATGATGGACAGCTGGATCCCGGCGTGGGACCACGAGTTTGAGTTCAGGCTGGCGGTGCCGGAGCTGGCGCTGCTCCGGGTGGAGGTGCACGAGTCAGATAACCACCAGAAGGACGAATTCGGCGGCCAGACCTGCCTGCCGGTGTGGGAGCTCCGCCCGGGGATCCGCTCCGTCCGCCTTTGCGACCAAAAGGGCCAGACGCTGCGCTCCGTCAAGCTGCTCATGCGATTCGAGTTCTTCCCCTCCTCCTCCACCAAGTAAACATACTGTCGTGATGGACTGATGATGATGGCGCGCATGAAGTTCCCGAGGATTTTTTGTTTGTTTTTGTTTCTGTTGTTCTGTGAATGAAGGTGTTGTATTGCTGTATGTGATACGGAATTGAAACTGGGAGTGTGATTGTGATTATCATTGGTGGTGCCGTAATGGTGACCGAGATGGGTCAGTTAATAAAAAGATGGAGGTTAATAGAATTGTCAAACGGTAAATAAGTACCGTAGTGTCTTTTTACTGAAAATAAAAATTAAGTAGCTGTAAGAGCTAGGCAGCTCATAATCATAGATGAAATCATAGACGTAGGTTTGAATTTTAGTCCTTATGGTCACCACTTGTAAATTTTTTTTAGGGGACGCCACTCGTAGGCACTAGCAATGGAACCCTCGTGCAGACCTGCATGGTGTTTGTGCAGGTGCTGCATCTGTATGGTATACGGCGTTGAGAAATCAAATGGGTTAATAAAATCATTGACCCTGTCACTGGATGTTGGCATATTCTCGTGCTAATTGTATGGTCGTCAAATAAATGTTATTCAGACAGTTTTAACGTGTGTTTACTGAAAGAAAGTTTGGAATTCCGCACTGCCAGTACATGGCTAGATAAGATGATGCGTTCAAGGAACAGATTATACATTGTTTCTTTTCCAAAATAAGAAAAGAACATAAAGTAAAATTCAAAGTCAAGTTCTGGGCAGGCTCGTACGTGATTTGCTCGTTGGGTCAGATATGGCGTGCTGCCGTCAGATAAATGAGGCTAGGTCAGATATCGTTAGCGGCCCAAACCTGGCATGGAAAACTTGGTTAACCGGGCTGACGACGACGCCTGTCTCCCTCTGAATTTGACGGTTTTTCATGGCTGCGGTCCATCTCCATCGTCAAGACTTCAATGGTAAAAGTTTTCAACCCTTGAACCCACCTTCGTTCAGGTTGCAACCATGCTTCCCGCGAGGTAACCGTGAAACAGATAGCCATTTTAGGCCTTGTTCGGTTGTACGGGTTTGATTCTCGAGTTAGACCAGTTCCATGCATAGTTTGAGTGGTTCTATGCATGTCACTCAAACCATAGGGTTTGGTTCCATGAGGTCAGACTCATGGAACGAAACTAGCCTTTTTGGCATGGAACGGGGCCAAATTATGCCGGGTTTCAAACCCTTTCAGGCCTAAACGAACAAACATTTTGGTTGCATTGGGATTGATTCCATGCCAAAACGAACAAGGCCTTATTCAGACGAGGTTTTTCTTTCTTAAAAAAATGTACTAACGCGAGGATTTTACCACTGTAACTCACGGTGGTTAAGAAGCGGAATAGAATTTTCAAGGTGTCTTCTAGAGAAACCGCAAAAAAAAGGGTGTCTTCTAGAGAAAAACATAGAAGAAAATTCAGCATAGTGTTAGGTGTTCTTAGAGCAGGTGAAATCTATTAGCTTTGCTTTTAGCAATTTAGCTCATAGTGTTAGGTTTTCGAGAACACTTCTAGTCTAGGCATCGATCAGGTTGGGAGAAGCCTATCTTATTCTTGCTGTGTTTAAGAGGGATCAGCAAAAATTTATCTCATGTTTTAGTGTTGTACCAAAGTGTTGACGCAGGTTCAGATTGTGTTTTTGTGCTATGAAGGTCAGAGAACAGCTGAACAGGTACTATATAGGGTAACTATGATTTTGAACGAACATATAGGGTAACTATAATAACTCGTCACTTTTCAAAAATTCTATCAGCGCATCACAAATCTGTCTGTCTAGCACCAGCAAGACTGAAAACTCCACACGACATGCGAAGGAAAGCAGGGACAGGCAACGTGCAGCGAGGAATCACAGCGGGGCGTACGTGAAAGATTCAGTCCAGCTCCGCCTTGCTCCACTTTCCTGCACCACACTCATTGCTGACACTGCTGCGCTGCCTGGCGTGTCACGCGCACACACACATTCGAGTACCAGTACTGCTATAAACATTTCTGAAACCACCGTTCGAGTTGACCTGTACTAGGGACTCCTGATACGCGTGTCACCGATCGATACGGCCATCGCAACTACTTTGTATGATACCAGTATCGCAGCCAGCAATGTCAATTGTCAAAGGTAGCATGCATGCTGCTCTATGCAGAAGAAGAGATGAAACAAAGCTTCAAAGGAAATGGTGCTAACAATCAGTGCTCCGTTCTGAATTTCTGATTGGTGGTATCGGAACAGAGCACATGACAAGGATGTGGCGGAGTTCAGTGTGAGCAGTTGCAGTGTTACTCCCCAACCAACTATTTTGCTTTGAGAGCACCGGTATCAAGTGTGAACAATGGGAACAGGACATAGTGGGAAACTGAGGACGATGGCAACCTCCATCCCATCCATCTACGGTGTGAACAACAGGTCAACCGAGGAGCTACCGACCAAAAGGAGAAACGGGACCCTAACAATCTCCATGGATTTTTGCTGCAGCCTGCACGTATGGCATATGCTAGACTATCGGCTTTGATCGACAGAAACAGATTACTACATGATCCTCCTAATCACGTCATGCACTATGCTCTGAACATTCTGATAGATCACACAAACAGAGTAGACTGAGCATAGCGCAATCGACCTCTAGATTACTACCGAGATTAGATTGGATTATGCGTATATACATCAGCACCCAATCCAATCTAATCTTGGTTGGACCCTGAAGAGGTCCAATGGTTTGAGTTTGACAGGTGCGACCGTTGACCCGGTCCGAGATGCCTTCTGCCCCGACAGGCAGAAACCGAGAAGAGAAGGTTCCACCGGCACTACCGCTGCTACCGTACGAACATAACAGTTTGACACGACAGCCGCAGATTCTTCAGCTTGATTGCATGCCAGTATTTCCGTAGGAGCAGAAGAAGAGTCAGAGCACCGGTTCTTGCTTGCAAGTCTACGCAGCAACAGCCGTGGGCCCACCGTCACCCAAGTCAAAAGGATCAGTCGGAGAATTGGCAGTTGTGTCATTTTGTGTGTAGGCTGCGGGCGATTGGCGAACGGTGTTCGCTGCAGACTGCAGTAGTACAGCACCACCCGGCGGCGTTTATTCGTGTGCGTGCCACGTACTGTATGTTTGTTGCCGGACACGTGGCAGGAAAAAATCATGCCGAGCTGCCGTACCGGATGTGCTGTCAGCAGTGACTGTGATGGGCTGTGTTCACATGAAAAGGATGAAAGTATTTTTTTGAAAGCGTGTTATGTGAGAGGATGAATAGGAAAGGTGAAATTTTTTTTTGAAAAACGTGTTATATGAGGAGGATGAACCGTCAAATGTTAAAAGCGTATTAAAAGCCGACCGTGCTTGCGTGGCAGTGTGTGTTTATTCTGGCCTGGGCTTCATCATTACATAGGAGTAATTGCATCTACCCCTCCCTCTTAACCCAGGAATAATAGTCTCTGAAATTGCCCGAGCGAAACGTTCAACCAGGATGACGGTGTGTTTAGTTTGAATATAGTACTACTAATTGCAGAAAAGTTGACGTGTCGGAACGCCGGGTCCACCTTTATCTCTCTCTCACCCCCATACGTGTATGGTACCAGCACACAGCAGCAGCAGCAGCATCTACGACCGATGATATTAACCCATTTTGTTTTGCCAAACAAGGGCATTACTAGATGCTTGGATGTTCTGTTTGTAACAATAATTAAAAATACGCTAAAAAACAATAATTAAAAAGAAAAGAAAAACTGAACCTGGCAGGCTGCTGCATCGTACACTCACGTGCAGATACGGTGTATAGGACGCGAGGGACGGTTGGTTGTTGGTTAGGCGTGCGCGTGTATTTGAAATGTCGTGGAGCCGTGGTGCACGCACGGCCACCGTGTTGCAGCGGAACAGGAGGGATGTCACGGTGGGCGACGTCGTGCCCGTGAGAGTGTGAGACAACGGCCCCGTGCGCGACAGGTAGCCATAGAAAACACAGGCACTGCACGGTGCGTGCCGAGAGCTCGACGACGACGAGGAGTCGCCAGCTGCACTGCACGGCACGCCGGTTTGCCGGCCTGACGTCCTGGCCGGTACGGGATTTTAAAATCTTTGATTTGCTCGCCGGAATGTGCCTCTGACAGCGTCGTGGCGGTTAGCTGGTTGTGTTGCGTGCGGGTGTTGATAGTGCGTGCGAGTCGTTTGGCGGGCTCGCTTGGTCTTTTGTTCAGATGCGCTTTCCCTCATGCACGTCCTTTTTTTTTTCAGTCAGAGCAAAGCAAAGGAAAAAGGGGGAGAAAAAGAGAAAGATAAAGGTTGGCTACATCAATACCTTGCTGTTTATCTTTTCAAAAAAAAAATACCTTGCTGTTGACCCGAAGGAGATAGTTTGTTTGTCGTTTTTTACTGCCGAAAAAAAAAAGAAAACAACCTCCGTCCCGTAATTTCGTTTCATCTATATACGGTTGCGGAACAGAAAATGACATGACAGTCGACAGTCCTATACAAAAACACACCGTACGCCTTGACAACAGGTAGAGGTAGATGACGACGCAGCCGAAGCAGGTGCAGCGCAGCGCAGTAGAGCAGCACCCTCGCCGTCCCTTCCGTGGCGCGTTCAATTCCTCGCCACCGCGCGCGCGATGCTGCCACCAAACCAACAGCCAGCCCGAACGCAAAAAGAGCGCCACGAGACGCAACCAAACGTCCAGACCTCGCGAGCCCGGGAGGAGAAAACCCACGCGGAGCGGAGGACGGGAGGAGGGGAGGGGGACGACGACGGACGACGCGGCCCCCGGTCTCCCGCCCGCGTAGCCGTATCGCCTTTTCTCCAGTCCGCGCGCTTTTAATTTACTCCGCCGCGGCCGGCTTCGCTTGCGACACCGTCTCCTCCCCCGTCCTCCTCCTCCTCCACCGTCGACCTCACCTCGCCGATGACGGCCACCGCCGCCGCTCCCATCCAATGACCCCGCTGCCTTCCCTCCTGCTCCTTGTCCTCATTGCTGCGCCCGCCGCCTCCGCGTCCACCCTCGCCGTCTACGGCGGCGCCTCCCCCGTCGTCTGCGGCGTCGTCAAAGGCAACCTCACCCTCGCCTGCGTACCCGTGCCCACCTCCTCCTCCGCGTCCAAAGCCTCCTCTTCCTTGGTCGCGCCGTTCCTCACCTTCGCCGAGGTCTCCGCGGGCTCCGGCTTCGTCTGCGGGCTCGAGGCAGGCGGCGCCGCGCTCTTCTGCTGGCCTGCGATAGCCGCCCCGCGGTGGGACCAGGTCAAGCGCATCTACAACGGGCCCACCCCGCTCTCCGGCCTCGCCGTCGGCGCCGACCAGGTCGCCGCCTACGACGCGGGGGCGGACCCGGAGAGGGTGCGATGGTGGCGCGGCGCGGGGCGGTTCCCCACCCAGGCCATGGGGGCCTTCCGCTCCCTCGTCTCCGGCGACGGCTTCTCATGCGCCGTCGAGACCAACGCCTCCGCCGCCGTCCGCTGCTGGGGCCCAACCGGTAGCGCCGTCCAGGCGGCCTTCGCCAACGCCTCCGCCATCCCTTACCTCGCCGCCGGGGGCTCCCGCGCCTGCGGTGTCCTCGCCTCGGGCGCCGCGCTCTGCTCGGGTTCCGCCGCCGCCGACGAAGAATCGGCCTCCAACGCCACAGCCGCGCTGCCGGGAAATCTCTTGCCTTACGGCCTCGCCGTCGGCGACTCCCACGCGTGCGGGCTCCTCCGGCCCAACCACACCGCCGTGTGTTGGAGCCTCGGCGGGCCAAGCACCACCCTCTACTACCCAGCTTTGGGGATTAGGTTTCAGTTCCTGGTCGCCGGCGGCAACCTCACCTGCGGCGTGGTCAGCATCGACTTCAGCGTCATGTGCTGGTCCATGGGCTCCGACGCCACCACCGTGCCGCTGCCGTACGTCCTCCCGGGCGTCTGCGTCGCCGACGTCGCCTCCTGCGGCGGCTGCGGTTTCATGGAAGGCTCGCAGCAGTACTGCACGGGCTCCGGCGGCGGGATCTGCGACACCCTCCTCTGCAGCAATGGCTCGTCGGCGCCTCCTCCGCCGCAGACACCACCTCCCGTCTCCCCACCGCCGCCTCAGCCGCCGGCGTCATCGACGAAACGCGTGTCCAAAGCATGGATCGCGTTCGGCGTGGTCGGTGCGGTGGGGGTATTCGCGGGACTCTGCTCCATCGTCTACTGCCTAGTCTTCGGCTTCTGCAGCAACAAGAGGGTCCACAACTCCGTCCAGCCCAACATCACCACCGCTGGCGACACCAACACCACAACCAACAACAACGGCGGCGGCGTGGGAGGAAGCCCGTACGGGTCGCCGAACGGGTCACGCGCGCGTGGGCTGTTCCGGCGGCAGCTGTCGCGGGTGATGACGCGGCAGCGGAGCGGGCCGTCGTCGTTCAAGGACCCCGCCGAGGAGTTCACCTTCGCGGAGCTGGAGGCGGCGACCAAGGGGTTCGCGCTGGAGACGAAGATCGGTGAGGGAAGCTTCGGCACCGTGTACCGTGGCAAGCTCCCCGACGGCCGCGAGGTGGCCATCAAGCGCGGCGGCGAGTCGTCGGGCCCACGGGCGCGGCGGTTCCAGGAGAAGGAGAGCGCGTTCCGGTCGGAGCTGGCGTTCCTGTCGCGGCTCCACCACAAGCACCTCGTCGGCCTCGTGGGGTACTGCGACGAGGACGACGAGCGGCTGCTGGTGTACGAGTACATGAAGAACGGCGCGCTCTACGACCACCTCCACCCCAAGCCTGGTGCGGCGGCGGCGCCATCGTCGCCGGTGGCGTCGTCGTGGAAGCTGCGGATCAAGATACTCCTCGACGCGTCCCGTGGCATCGAGTACCTGCACTCGTACGCCGTGCCGCCCATCATCCACCGCGACATCAAGTCCTCCAACATCCTGCTTGACGCCGGGTGGACGGCGCGCGTGTCCGACTTCGGGCTGTCGCTGATGGGTCCATCGCCGGAGTCTGAGGAGACGACGCAGTCGCAGTCGCAGTCGCAGCGGCACCTGACGGTGAAGACGGCCGGCACGGTGGGGTACATGGACCCGGAGTACTACGGGCTCCACCACCTGACGGTGAAGAGCGACGTGTACGGCTTCGGCGTGGTGATGCTGGAGTCGCTCACGGGGCGGCGCGCCATCTTCAAGGAGGCCGAGGGAGGGAGCCCCGTCAGCGTGGTGGACTACGCCGTGCCCAGCATCGTCGCCGGCGAGCTCGCCAAGGTGCTTGACCCGGCCGCGCCGGTGCCCGCGCCGCACGAGGCCGAGGCCGTCGAGCTGGTGGCATACACCGCCGTGCACTGCGTCAGGCTCGAGGGCAAGGACCGGCCGGCCATGGCGGACATCGTGGCGAACTTGGAGACGGCGCTGGCCCTCTGCGAGGGCAGCGCCGGCGGTGACCGCGGGGGCGGCGGCGGGTTTGGGAACAGCTCATCCAGTGCTAGCCTCTCCGTCACGTCCATGGATCGGTCGGGAGCGCTGGTCTGATTGAGTTTTTACATTTTTTTTGTTTCTCCATTGCTAAGAGCTTCGATTCAAGCTGTGATTAGCCCGCGAAGGAAGGGAGGGAGCATGGCGTCCAAATTCGTTGCTTTTTAGTTCGTTCAAATTCGTTGGGAGGGGAGATAGGGTGTGTGGTTCGCTCACACATTTTGTTGTTGCATAATGTACATGATATTCTTCCATTTGGCTCTGATTCACTCGTCCTCTGGCTAAGACGGAACACTAGGTTTTTTTTCTTCCCTCATCAACCATTCGTGTGCTACTCCAACAATCGTGTCTGTTCTCTGGGAAATCCATAGATAGCTCGCACGGTTGGCACGGCAATGAGATTTTCCACAGCGTTGAATGCTGGAATGGGCAATGGGGGTTAGGTCCGGTAAGGTCGGTACACTAATCTCTCTCGTTTACAGCAGCTAGGTCAGAGCAGGGATTCAAATCCATGCCGTGACCAGTGACTAGCAGGAGTAGCAACTGCAGCCGGGTCAACAGGGAGGAGCGGTTGGTGGCTAGCAACAGTGACGGCGCCGGCCATGGAAATCTGAATAGGACCAACGGCCGCCGGGGTCCAGGCGAGGAGGGGGCAGAGCAGGTGGCGTCTGGTGTGCCAGGCCGACGAGCGAGGTCGCCATCGTCGTCTTCCACCTCCGTTTCACATCGATTTTTTGGTGGGAAAAGCATAGTTCGTCGTGCCCATTCCTGTATAACAGCAACAACCCAACCCCGGCATATATGCGTCCAATTGTTTAGCATCGTTAGGTTCCGATCGCTCGTTGGCGTGCAGCGGCAGCGTCTGACCCTACACTCGTACTCGTAGGGTCTCCCCCTAGCATGTACGCCGACGATGCGCTTGTCCACGCATGGAAGAAGATAGAAGAAGGGAAGGCCACACGTAAGGTTGGTGAGACCAATCCTTCATCTTGTCGCCTGAACCTAATGAATGATGAATATCTTGATCATGCCATCATGGTATGAGTGTGCTCTAGCAGCAGCATGCGGAGACAAACAGGGCAATCGGGCCATCACTGTTACGTAGGCAATGGAGCAGGCGAGACAGGCATGATCGCTCAGAAGAAATGGGATAAGCGAGCCGGATAACAAGGTAATTAAACTAGGACGCATGATTAGGTTTGATTTTGAGCGGCCTCTTTAGAGCAGAGTAGGCATGTGCGTCAGTGCCTTGTGCCATTGTACTATCAGCAGGCCCTGCCTAGTGCTGTCCACAAAAGGAAAAGGGAGAGGACGAACAGTGATACTGATAAACAAACAGTGATACTGATAACCCCTTCATCTTTTTTATTTATTTTATTTTGTTTGCGAGAAAGATAATTCCTTTTCCTTTCTTGTCAATCATCAGTCAAAAAGGAACACAAAAATGATACGGCCAGCTGAATACAAATAGCATGCAGCTTTATCAATGTTTGAACGGAAAGGCAAGGAGAGATCTGCATTTCATTCCGAGCAGGTCCAGGTAGCCGCATTGGTTTCTCCATCACAATCCTCGCCGATCGCTTTCGTCTTTTCGCTGACGCAACCACTTTGCCTTTTCTTTCTTGTTTGAACCATCGCTGCTAGCATACTACAACTAGTAGTAAAATATAAATCTTGATCCCCCCTGGCTTTTGCTGAACAAATGAGCAAGGGACAGCTAGGAACGAAGCATGGGGGTGAGTCAGTGCGGCGCACTGTCGCCGCCGACCTGGGGCGGCCAAAAGCGCCGGAGATCATTGCTGGCTGCCGCACATGATTGTCGCGGCTGTAGGCGCCGGGGAAGAAACTGCCGGGCCGACCTCATCAGCTATTCAGCTCCATTGTCACCAGCCCCTAGGCCCAGGTGAGTTCTCCGTTGCTGCTGCAGACAGTTCCTCTGTCTGTTCCATGCCTACTCCTAGATGGCTACGGAGTAGATTCCTGCTGATCTTACTCCGGTTGTAAATTTGTCATATGTTTTTATCGAGGCAGCTATTGGGCCTCTTCTGCTATTGGGCCATGATGGCTGTTCATTTGGGCTCCAATTCTGGTGGGCCTTAGAATCTAAGATATGGGCCAGTGATTCGTGAACCAAAAAAAAAAGGTCGGGCTTGTTAAGCTACTCGAGCTCGTCTCGGTCTGAATTTTGAGTCGACCTCAGCTCGGTCTGAATTTTGGGTTGAGCTCGAGCTCCACCTTAGGCTCGCGAGCTTTCATGAGCCGAGTTCGAATAGCTCGTCTAGACTCCTTAATCCTATGACCTCTTAACTTGTGATGTAATATATTTAGTCCTACTGAATATTGAAGATATGAATGAACGTATAAAATAAGTAGTTTTGTTAGGCTATTTGGGACAACTATTTCTTTATTTGCGATTATATTACTACACCCAAAATCTATTAACATAAGCAGCAGTGCATTTCGGTTGAGCCCAGTGTTTTCAAATCGTTAAGTCCTAGTCGCTGGGTATAGACTAGGTGATTAATCGTGATTAGTTTTGAACTAGTCGACACCAGTCGATCTAGAGCAATTTTATAGTCTAGTCGGTCACATATAGAAGAAAATAACACAAAGATTAGGAGTTCAGCCCATACTTGGTTTGGAGCCAATATGTAATTTTTCTTTATGAGTTTCTTTGTCTTGAAACTAAGAACATATGGCCTGCAAAAGGTTGTGAATCACACATCGGCTAGGTCAAAAGGTGTGGCTATACCTATACACTGTATTGTGGGCTGGGCCAAGTGCCTAGGTGGTTTGAACTACTGAAATCCAACCTCAAGTGAAAGGTCCAAACCTAGTCGATGCCTACAATATTTTGGCACTTGACGTTTTGCTCTCTGTGTTGCTACCACCGACTGGTTTGGTGGTGCACTTTTCATCCCACCGAATTGATCGGTGCTCCCAGGTGAATCGTGTTGAGCTATTTTCGTCGCTGTTCTGCTACCAACGACTATTTCGGTGCTGCACTTTTGCACCCACTGAAATAGTCGGTGCTACTGCTGGTTGTCGTCCATGTTCTGTTTTGCTCTCTGAGTAGAATCATCGACTATTTCGGTCCTGCAATTTAGATACATCTAACATATATATAGTTCAAAAATACAACTCTAAGTCCCCTTGTAATCGAACTCGTATAAATATTCAACACAATATCTAACATATATCAAGTTCAAAAATTAAATTTACAATGAGTTAAAATATTTAAATAACAAAAGAAAAAAAATCCAAACAATAATTATAACAAACTAGCTGCACAATTTGCACGGGCCCCATAGCTAACAATAAAACATAGAACGTCTCGTATCAATCAGGCGGCGTGCTTGAGAGACTTCAGTTTTACTAAGATACCGACAAGTGTACCAAATATAGTGATAAGTGTAACTATGGTGGAAAAGACACTGCAGGTTTTCTTCTTCTTGTGGATAAACTTGTACACCTTGATCGGCCTCGTCGCCCTGTAAACCGCAATCCGTACCATGACGTTCGCATAGCAGCGTCCTTGGCGCAGGCTGTGTAGGCTGGTGAACAAGTCGAGCGTTTGGTTGTCGGTGAGGCCTGAACCTTGCAGGATGCCCTTTGTTCGCAGCTCATGCACGTCCGCCTCCCTGTGCATCAACATGCTTAGGAGGAGGAGGTACGAGCACACTGCAGAGTCTTCAAATTGCGCCTCCTTATCAAAGAAATCCGGGGTGGTGCATAGCTCCAGAGCCGCAAATCGTTGAGGGACAGCGGCGCCATGGAGAGCTCGGCCGAGAAGATCCATTTCCTAGCGAGGCCCATGTCTGGGAGCCCTCTTGTTTCGTCGGCTGTGAGTTGGATGCCCATTTCTGCAAGCTCGATGGCACCGGCTGAAATTTTCATTTTTTTTGATTTTTTCTTGATTTGAACCTGACACCTTGAATTCGCTGCTTCCGATGCTGCTTATTTCCCCTACCATGTAGAACCGGAGGAGGCCGAGGAGATGCGGTGGTTTGTAGCCTTCATCCCAGACGACATCAGGCAATTCAGCTAGAGCCCGGTCTTGCAGCCATTTCTCTTTCCACCTAGCAATGAACTTCACCATACTCTCCAAGGGAAAGGACTCGAACTTGTTCATGACGGCTTCCACCACCGGCCAGGGGATCTGGTTCTCAAGCAGCATGATGTCATGAGCGATGCTATCTTTATTGGAATAGAAGAAATCGGATAGCGCCCTGTCGCACTCCAAGCCCGACTTCTGAAGCATGTACATCACCAAGAAGCATGCGTCGTCGGTGATACCTGCCATCACGTCCTGGTCGTAGAGGCTGCGGGCATCGATTTCCGCCACGACGGGGACGACCGCGTGATACAGCTCCCGGAACTCGAGGCCGGATTTCTCCATGCAGTGCCAGACAGCCACAAGCTTCACTTACTCGGCCTGCTTCAGATGCTCTCCGTCGTAATGGTGGTAAGGGCCGATGGCCACGACCTTGGGCACAGTACACCAATGGCCGAGAGCCTGAATGCTTGGAGGGTACCTAGGCATCTTCGTTTTCATCCTGACCATGTCATCTTTAAACTTGTACACTGCTTCCTTAGTAATTGAAGCCCATGTGCTTAAGTGCATGCCATGTGAAAAAGCTAGCTGTATCAAAAGAGGTACACTGGAATAGTTGTTCTAAATATTCAGCTTTCCGCCGATTGGCACGTACGGTGCTCTACTACCTAACTCTAGCTCATTCAATCACTACAAGATAGATACATCCAACCATATGTAATATGAAGAGTTTTACAATGGTTGAAAGGTACACCACGTGGTACTTTTTTGGCTGATTAATGATAGCAGTTGATTTCTATATTTTTATTTTTAAGAAAAATATGTTTAATTATTACTTTCCGGTACTTTTTTTTGGTACCTCCTTGTACCGCCCGGTACTACTGACCTTATCACCCGTAGATCTTTAGGAACAAAAACGGTTCTTATTTTTTTCAACCGTTCTAAAACATTATTTGTTAGAAAGAATGCGAAGTGGATCATTATTTGATTAGAGTAGGTGGAGACATCTTGAAGAACAAAAATAAAATATATTACCTCCATCCCTATTTATAAGTCGCTTGACTTTTTTTTACCCAAACTTTGACCACTCGTCTTATTCAAAAAATTTACGTAAATATAGTCAAATTTAAGTCATTCTTGAAGAATATTCATTAATAAAGCAAGTCATAATAAAAATAATAATATTTCACATAATGTTTTGAATAAGACGAATAGTCAACGTTGAACCTAGAAAAGTCAAACGATTTATAAATTAGGATGAAGGGAGTACATTGCATTATTGGCATCCGACACTGCAGTGTGTAGCGTACAGTCACCGAGAGATCAAAGGCTTGGCATCCGACACCTACTTTGCATCTTCACCTCCATCTCGTTCGTGTAAGCTTTTGAACTCGCAGGATACCTGCTTGACCGCACAACGACGAGAAATTTGGTTTCGTGCTATCCTCTACAGACGGTTTCGCTATTTTACCATCCCACAAATAAATTTATGTCATTATCAAATCATGTCACACCGCTACGATGTCTTTTACCAGTTTTCTCTCCATTTTAAGTTTTTTCCTCACCCGGTCTGACCAAAATACCCCTGGGGCTACAGGACAGTTTGCAGTGGCCGCACGGTAGCACCACCGCATGCTGCTGCTCGCCATTGCCGCCGGCGATGAAGGAAACCAGATAGATTTATTTTTGGAATCGGTGGGATCGTTGCTGCCGCACGTATGTAGGATTACTCCGTCCATCCCGTTATAACTGCACTTGTAGGGTGCGAAGTGAAAAATTACTGATGATGCAAAATTACGTCACTACCCTTCTGTTATCATCAGAGTAATCATTACCATTGGCAGTTATGTCGTGCAGTCATGCGGAGAGGAACCAGTATATGGTCTCCGGATCTTCCTAGCAGGTCTTTTGTTCTCACGTATTCCTTGCCTGTCTGGTTCTTCTGTCGATGGAGGTGAATACTGCTGGTATGTATCCCCAACCCAAGACATCATCAAACAGTTTTTATATATTTATGTCATATAGACACTATCTATAATCACTACTTCCCTGATGCATAGTTTTTTAAAAATAAATTACCATCCTATCACATATGTTCTCTTTCATTTCCTCTCCCTATCAAGTTTTATTTCTTGGTTCTTGTGTAGACATAGTTTCTCATGTAAGACACCATATCCTTCTCTCCCCTCTTTAATTCCCTTGTCACATCACCAAATTGCTTATGTGACATGCTATTTAAGGCTATGGACACCATCCTAGTAGATGGTTAGAGATGGACACAGGCAGACAAGTTGTCAGGCTACTTGTACATCTTTGGGTTTGGTTCTAAAGTGCACTTAAATTGGGAATCTTTTATAATCCCTCAAATGCACTCAAAATGGGACGGAGGGGGTAGTATTTTCTAGGCGTGGATTGACGAGATGGTCTGCATGCGCCCCATGGGCTCCTGCTCGCATCCCAGGATGACTGAATTTGGATCCACCTGAGACCGCATGCGTTGACCTGCATGCGTGTGGACGGGGAATGGTGGCGGCGTGTTTCTGGGGCGCGGGTGGTCGGAATTCGCCGCCGCATGCGGCGTCCGCGCGGGGTGGCCGACCGTGCTCCTGCGGCACCACGGCAGTGGCGTGCTGCCCGCCCAGGAGGCCGGGAATGCTGCCGCCACACACCCCGCCCGACGCCGCGAACTCGAGGCCAACACCGCCCTGCTCCGCGCCCGCATCGAACATCTCAAGGGCAAGGCCGCCGCCCGCCGAACAGGCCGAGCTACTCACAGCTCACCGCAGAGAAGTTGCAACGTGGAAGAAGACGAGGCATGTATTGAGGTTGAAGACGATACATGCACGTGGGTCCCTCTCATCAGTGGCACACGTGAGGAAAAATCGAATGGATGAAGTGGTCCCATGGGCATTTTGGTCAGACCGGGTGGAAAAAACCCAAAATGGCGAGAAAACTGACAAAAAGACATTATAGCGGTGTGACGTGGTTTGATAATGGCATTCTGACGAAACCCATTTACGGGATGACAAAATAGCGAAACCCACTTTTGAGGATGGCATAAAACCAAATTTCTCCACGACGAGCAGGACTGTCGCCGTAAGAGCTCTCCGTCTCCATATCCTCCTCAGCGTAGCTCCCCAATGACACGATTACTAGGAAGAGGGGCGCGTTGTTGCTGCGCCTGAAAAGATGCACAATTGATTGTCGATTACATTTTGACAATCATAACTATAACTAAGTGGTTAGGGCAGGTGAGTCCGAAATACACAAATAAAAATATTGACTTGAAAATATTGAAAAGAACAAATAGTAAAGATGACAAAAAATCATGTTTTTTCAAATTAGGAAACGTAGAGGAATAATTAAACGTGTAGTTTCATATGATGATTAATGCTAATAGAAAGGGCAATGTATCAGGTGGGAACTAATGTTTTTGTGCAATCGTGCAAACTTGTAATCTAGGTCACATGATGCTGATCCAAGGGGGCGCACATGGGAGATGGGAGAGGTAATTTGTAAAATTATATTTTGATCATGTGTGTGTCTTAGTTTCACGAATTTACTGTTTGTAAGAATGGATGACTATATATTATATTAGAAATATTATAAATAATATTATAGCCCTCTTTACAAACACAAAAGCGATGGAAAGATAAAAAATGCAACATAACACACCTTAGGTTTACAGATACATGACCAGAATATGTGCAAATATTCCAAAACATTATCATAATTTTTACTCTAATTATTTTATTTTGAGGTGTAGTGGTATTAACTCTAAGGAGTGCAAAAATGCTAGTTATAAAAAATTGTCGACATTTATTCACCGTCTCCCTCTAGAACTCCACCGATAAATATATACATTTCGCCCATAGTTAACCACAATGGGTCGCTCCCACATTCACCCTTTTTTCTAGTAGTGAGGTGGAATTAAGCCATAAAAGTAAGAGGTGAGGTAAGAATTCCCCTCGGGCTTAAAATAAACCCGTTCGCATCTTAGATTTTGATACTAATTCTGATGATTTCACAAGCCCTAACTTTTTGGGGAACGAGACTCTAAGTCTGATTATTTGGTGATTACCCCATCTGGTGCTGCACTGAGCATATCCTAATTATTGGTTAATTAATCTTAATAGATTTGTCTCGCGTAAAAATCTAGGGCTTCTACAATTAGTTTTTAATTAAATTATATTTAGTTATTATAAATGCATAAAAACATTCGATATCGAAAGGCTTATTTAGAGCCCATGAGAATCAAGCGCCCAATAGAAAAGGTTGTCTAGACTGTTGACTCCTCGATTTCGTCATGAAAAGGTCGTCTAGATTGCAGACTCATCAATTTCGTCTCGAGGCATCGACGCTGCAAAAGCCCTGTCTGCATGGAGGTTGTAAGGGACATAACATGTTTCCCAGACAAAGAGTTGAGCAGAGGCTATATCTTTTTTGATGCGTTAAATTTCACGTGTTGTCATGCAGCAAGCGAAGAACACAGAGGCCTCCGTACGCTAGCAAATTTCCCTAGGACCACGTAAAAAAAGTGGCCTATAGTTAGTGTAGGTATAAACTGAAAATAAAATGATGGGAAAAGAATAAAATGGAAAAAGGAAAAATGAAGGGAAAAAAGAAGAAAAGAAATTTGGGAAAAAAAGAAGAAGGAAGAAAACTTACCTACGGAACTCACCAGGAGTGAGCGATTCCTCCAGCAAAATACATAAAAACATTCGATATCGAAAGGCTTATTTAGAGCCCATGAGAATCAAGCGCCCAATAGAAAAGGTTGTCCAGACTGTTGACTCCTCGATTTCGTCATAAAAAGGTCGTCTAGATTGCAGACACATAAATTTCGTCTCGAGGCACCGACGCTACAAAAGCCCTATCTGCATGGAGGTTGTAAGGGACATAACATGTTTCCCAGACAAAGAGTTGAGCAGAGGCTATATCTTTTTTGATGCGTTAAATTTCACGTGTTGTCATGCAGCAAGCGAAGAACACAGAGGCCTCCGTACGCTAGCAAATTTCCCTAGGACCACGTAAAAAAAGTGGCCTATAGTTAGTGTAGGTATAAACTGAAAATAAAATGATGGGAAAAGAATAAAATGGAAAAAGGAAAAATGAAGGGAAAAAAGAAGAAAAAAAATTTGGGAAAAAAAGAAGAAGGAAGAAAACTTACCTACGGAACTCACCAGGAGTGAGCGATTCCTCCAGCAAAATACATAAAAACATTCGATATCGAAAGGCTTATTTAGAGCCCATGAGAATCAAGCGCCCAATAGAAAAGGTTGTCCAGACTGTTGACTCCTCGATTTCGTCATAAAAAGGTCGTCTAGATTGCAGACACATAAATTTCGTCTCGAGGCACCGACGCTGCAAAAGCCCTATCTGCATGGAGGTTGTAATGGACATAACATGTTTCCCAGACAAAGAGTTGAGCAGAGGCTGTATCTTTTTTGCTGCGTTAAATTTCACGTGTTGTCATGCAGCAAGCGAAGAACACAGAGGCCTCCGTACGCTAGCAAATTTCCCTAGGACCACATAAAAGTGGCCTATAGTTAGTGTAGGTATAAACTGAAAATAAAATGATGGAAAAAGAATAAAATGGAAAAAGGAAAAATGAAGAAAAGAAATGAAGGGAAAAAAGAAGAAAAGAAATTTGGGAAAAAAAAAGATGGAAGAAAACTTACCTACGGAACTCACTAGGAGTGAGCGAGTCCTCCAGCACTATGAACTTCAGTTAAGTTATTATTATTCCTTATCGTCGTGCACACCAACCGACCATTTTGGCACGTTTTGCTTTAGCAGGTGCTTCTGTTTTAGCACTCAGAGACGCTCTAGTCGTAGTTGTACTGAACCAGCTGCTGCCCTTTGCTCTCACTAAATTATTATGCAGTGTGTGAGTGGAATATTAGCTGCACCCACCCATCACCCATGCAGGCACATTCAGTGGGAGCGGTTACTGCACCTTCAGGTGGCAACCGGTTACTTATGACTCAACTGAGGTTTTGTTGTGATGGTAGCCACAGGAAGGTAGTGGTTTATTTTATTTAGTGGACACTTTTTTTGCACCTTATTCTTAGGCTTTTGTGCTATTGGGATTAGAACCTTTCTTCTTTGTAATAATGATAGATATGCATCTTTTCAATGCAGAGGTTAGAATGTATATAAATACATTCCTGGTTCTTGAAAACCAATCATTCCGTACACGGTTCGAGCTTTCGCAAGTAAACCCTACTCCCCTGTTCCAAAATAACTGCCTTTCTTACTTCCCGAGAAAACACTTCGGCCAATTATACTTTAAAAATACATTAAAATTTATATCATTAGATAGATATTGAGACCTAGTTTTTAATAAAAAATATAGAGATTTAAATGTTGCATATATTCTCTACAAATCTAGTTAAACTCGTAGCACACAAACATCCAAAACGACCATAATTTTGAGACTAAAAAAGTATATATGCAAATGCCGAAAATGCTATGGTCATACTAGGCGAACCATACGAGCCCTCCCACTGTCCCTGCTAGCGCGGTGAGCCGCTGCTCCCTTCAGACAAGCTCGATCCAGAATCTCAGAAGATTAAGATGGACCCGACATTTTACTGCCGCAAACATTTGCGTTTAAGATAGAATAAAATAAAATAAAATATCACTACGCAACAGGATGACCAGCGTTACTGGGTTTCATGGGCAGTAAATAGAGTGTCACATAGATTTTTTTATGATGTAACAGTGTATTAATGAAGAAAGAGATTACATGAGTGTCATATGGATGAGACCCTGTATACACAGTTACCTAAAATGTTTGTGTTACATATAAGCTAGGGAACAAAATAGATGAAAATATAAAGAGGGGCTTCATCCTAGTTTCAAATATTTTTAGATTGACATGACGCTCTAGGTAGGTAACTGTGTTAATAAAACTTTTATAGAGAATGGCCTTAGAGTCGCCTGTCTTCGTCAAGAGGAGTCAACGGACAAATTAGAGTAAAATATGAGGTCATCAAGAATTGACCGACTTGCACTATGGGAGAAGGCACAACCGCACATGCAAAAAGTAGGGACAACCGCACGCAGGCTGGCATGCATGCATCGTAATATGAACAAGACAACACATAAACAACCCTGGCCATGGCCCATGGCCAAACTGGCCACCATCGCCGTTGGGGTCCTCCTCGCAGCACCGGTGGTGGTGGTGGCCGTGGTAGTGCGGCAGCCGACCGTCGCCGGTCGCTGCCTTATCAGTACCACCCCTCGATGCTGTACACCGGCACGCCGTAGTACGACGACGGTGCCTCGTAGACATGGCCGGAGACGGAGCTGGCCGGCGCGGGCCAGACGGATGACGCGGTCACGGACACGGCCACACCCTGGGCTGGCTTGCCGCAGCTGCAGCCGCACTTGCAGGTGCAGGGGTGGTCCGGCTGGGTCCCGGCCTTGGGGCGCTCCAACATCTTCTCCAGCAGCGGGCGGAGTTTGATCTCGTTAACCGTTGGCACCACAACCGGCTTTCTCTCCTCCTCCTCCTCCTCGTCGTCGTCGTCGTCGTCGTCCTCCTCCTCCTCCTCCTCCTCCTCCTCCTCGTCGTCGTCGTCGTCGTCGTCGTCCTCCTCCTCCTCCTCCTCCTCCTCCTCGTCCCTCATATCCTTTATGATCCGGCCAGCCATGCAGCAGAGCTTCCGGCGGACCTTCGCGGCGTCGAAGGGTCCGGAGATGGTCACCTTATCACACTTCTCGTCAAACGAGATAGTCATCTTTATGTTCATCTTGTCTGCGCCACCCAATCAGACACAGTCAACCATGATCATCAGCACACAACTGTTAAACAGCAATACCGGGCAGCTGTTTGGCAAGGTTATACAATACTGTACCTTGGATCTTGTCGAGGACCCTTTTGATCTCCTTTTTGCATCGCTCGCATTCGAGGTCCACCTTGATGACCATGGTGTTCTGCTATGAGATACAAGGATTAAACGGGTGTAAACTGAGTGCAATTATATTGGAAAGTACGCTAGGCCATCGAAGAAGTTATGTTAATTTTAGTATGGTAGTTCTTGCTAAGATCATAGATACCGCCTTAGAGCTAGCAAGTGGCTCAAACCATTAGAGACGGTGTAGCACATGTTTCTGAATTCTGAAAAGGACGTGTCATCTTAAATCAGGAAATGAAGACCGGTTTCTATAATATAGTACCTCTCATCAAGTCTGTTTTGAATTACGGACAGTGATAACAGCCGACTCTGCTACCTGCGCCGAGCAACACTAAGGAGCGAGGTGACACGATCGAAAGGAAAAAGAGCCCTTTCAGAAAAATGAAAGAAAAATTAAAAGAGATTAACACCATCAAATCACTAACTTGCTAGGAGCTACACGTATCCCTGATCCTACGACGGTTCTAGTAACAAGAGGCCCAACATTTCGTTACTTCCGAGCACAACTGGGAGCGAAATCAAATTCGTCAGAGAAATCAGCAAGACCCATCACCCAAGTAAATTAAAACTGCAAGACTAACAGCAAGGGTATCAGGATTCGTAGGGTGGTGCTAACTCTCCTCCTTACCTCCTTATCCGCCATGATGCCGCCCCAAGATCTGGCGCGGCTGCCGAGAGAGAGGACAATTTCTGTGAAGAAGAAGAAGAAGTCGATAACCCAAGCTGAGGTTGCACAGGCAGAGGCAATTCGTCTGTCTGGGGGCACCACCACCACCGACCGACGGACCGACGACGATGAACAATTCTGTAGCCTTTTGCCAATGCGGTACAGCCTTTAGTTTTCAATAATTGGCCTAGCAAAGCAATCTGCCAATCTGGAACGACACAGGGAAAAAGCGCATCCGTTGATATATATACTGTAAGTAGGCAAGTAGCTTTATGAAATTAATTTTACACTCTTAGTCTTAATTTTTTGGTTAAAATTGATCATCAATTTTTTTTTGTTAAATTACACCCAAAGTCTCACTACTCCTGTTCCAAAATAAGTACCAATAGTTTTATCATCTCGTGCCTAACTCTAAAAACTATGTTTATTTTAAGGAAGTAGTTGGTTGTAAATTGTTGTTCAACATGCGACATATGGCAGCTATATAAACCTATTGTGGCATTATCGGCAGCCACATTGCAGCAATGTGTAGCTGCCCTGTATATATCTATCTTGAGGAGTTTTGCAACGCTTAGAAAAAAAAAGGAGAGCTGTCCATTCCTAAAGATCTAGTGGTGGTAAGATGGCCGGTACAGGAGCTGTCCAACTAAAAATAATTATTTATATTAATAAATACGTAGAGGATACTATTCCTAATGCGACGGTTTTTTTTCGTCCTTGTCGTCATCCGTTCTATCGACGCTTCCTCTCGTCTCCAATCACCGACGCTCTCCGCGGCCTCGTCAACCCCGGGTTGGTGTACGACCTCTACACCAACGAGTACATCGCCTGCGTCGATCTCGGGCTCGGGGACGACGGTGTGAAGGAGATCACGGATTCACGTGGCGACACAATTCGCCTGCGGCAAGCTCATGGCCATCACGGAGGTGGAGCTTAACTACCCGCCGCTGGTGGTGAAGTTGCTGTCCCAGACTCCCAGCCGATCACCGTCCGCCGCACACCAACGTCGGGAAGGGGAGCTCGGTGTACACGGCTGTGGTGCTCCCAGCTGCTGCTTTATCTAGCTAGATAGTAATCCTGAGAATGAGATTATACACGACATGACAAATCTATGTGAGTTATGGGATTGGTTTAGTAGTTTAAAGAGTGAAGTGCATGGGCGGTCCCTAAACTTGTGTGGGTGTATCATCTATGTCCTCGAACTCTCAAAACATATTTTTAGGTCCCTAAACTTGTATGGGTGTGTCATCTACATTTTTAGGTCTCTAAACTTGTATGGATGTGTCATCTAGGTCCCCAAACTCTCGTAACGTTTTATCGGGTCCCTAAACTTGTATGAGCGTGTCATGTAGGTCGCTAAACTTGTATAGTGTGTCATATAGGTCCAAACGGTCTCCAAACTCATGTTGTGTGAAGATATGGCATACCACGTGTACTTATGGTCACTAAAAGAAATAAAAAAATAAAAAAAATAATTGTGAGACTCATATGTTAGGCACGTGGACAAAATTTTTTTAAAAAGAAATTCAATTCTTCCTCTCTCTCTTCTACGTTTCATCATGTTGTGGTAACAAAAAAATTTGATCAATGTGACTGATATATTGGTCCCGTAATTTTTTGTACTTACACGTAGATGCCACGTGGCATGCCATGTTATCACACAAAATGAATTTGAAGACTATTTGGGCCTATGTGACACATTACACGAGTTTCGGGACCTAGATGACACACCCATACAAGTTTAGGGACCTGATAAGGCATTATGAGAGTTCGGGGACCTAGATGACACACCCATACAAGTATGGGGATCTGAAAACGTGTTTTAAAAGTTCGGGGATCTAGATGACACACCCATACAAGTTTAGGGACCGCCGGTGCACTTTACTCTAGTTTAAAAGACAGCACAAATGTTGCTGCATGCTTAAGCTTGATTTATGGTTTCAACGTAAGAACGTATCAACTGAACCATTGTGCCATATTCCTCCGTCATCATGGACCTTTAATTGCGCTGCTCAGTTCCAATTCCTTGCATTGGATTGGTTGCCAACATCTGGATTGGCTATCTCTTGGACGTCATCATTGTCCATTGCGTTGCCTTCATTTTCATGTGCTTTATTAGCCAAGTAATCTTCCTTCTACAGAATTAGGAGTCTTATTTCTTCAAGTTCAGTTTCAATATAGGAGTCTTAGAGTAATCTGGTTCAAATTTGCGACGCACACGGCTGTTCGTGGATAGACATGCGCTCGGTTGTTCGTGGCCATCGACATTTTCAACAATTGAACACAAACCTCAATACTGTACTATGAAAATAACATTCATTGCATTCAACCAATCAACCTCGACGAGTTGGAAAGGACGCCCACGAGACGGCAGCTCTTGCTAGAACACATCAAAGGGGCAGCAACGCCGTGTAGGGGCCAGCGTCATCTGCTAGAGCGGATCAGAGAGGATAGCCGCGGAGGTTGGGCGGCCACGGAGGGAGGTGGCGGAGTGATCTGGACTGCCGGTGATGGAGGAGACGGTGGGGTGGAGGCAGAGGGAGGAGGCGGCGGGATGGGATGGCGGCATGGCGCGGAGCACAGGCGCAGTTGCGGCACCGAGGGAGGACAGAGGAGTCGGAACTCGAAGGGGTCTCGTTGAGGTAGGAGGGATGCGGAGTTACCCTAATACCCTTCTCTTTTTTTTCTAAAAAATAAATACTTGACCAAATACATACTAAGATCAACGGCTATAACTAATTAGACAAACAGTGCCCCTTGGTATCTTCTGGTAGCTTAATGAAGAGACAGTTCCGTACATGCATTTCGAGATTATACGAGGATGATATGTGAGGTTATTCATGCTATGAGCTACTCCTATGGGCTAAGAGTTAAATATATCATGGAAGAGGTCGTCTCTTTAATAGCTTAGAGTTAGGTGCTAGTTCAAATAATCGGAGAAGGCTTAGTAATGCAGGAGATTATTGGTTAGTCGGTGTCAGCACCCTAGTTCAAAGCTATGACACTGGCACACTTCTGCAGTGTTGCAAACGAAAAGCATTATTTTTGTTTTGCTACTAGTATTCTGCTAAGGGCCTGCTTAGATTGTAAAATTATTAAACATAGATTAGTTTGGATTGCAAAATTATTTTGTAAACTAGTCATATCAAAGATTTGATACTAATTAAGAATTACGAGTATTAAACATAGTGTCGGCGATTTATGCTGACTGGGTTCTCGAGGGGGTGCCCCGAGAGAAGGGTTTGGGAGAAGTCGTCGAGAATCTAGAGCCGAAGGTGACAAGAGACGGTTTAGACAGGTTCGGGTCGCCGGAGCGTAATACCCTACGTCCTGTATGGTGTATCTTGTATTGATGAACGTGTTTTGAGGGGGGTCCCTACCTCGCCTTATATAGTCCGGGAGGTAGGGTTACATGGAAACCGTATAGGACTAGGAGACTTTTACAAGTTTATCTCTAATTCCCTAATACAGTATATCCAAACCGACCAGGACTACTCCTTGTCTTGTACGTCAAGTCTTGTTCATGGGCCGGCCCATAGGATGGGCCGCCAGGGTTGTTTAGTCCGTCAGGACTCTACACCCACAAGCCCCCGAGCACCTTATCTCCTGAAGAACAGCCTTGTTGGAATATAGAGTTCTTTGAAGTCCTCCAGAATTCTTTGAGTCCGCCAGGGTTCTTTGAGACCGCCAGGGTTCTTTGAGACCGCCAGGGTTCTTTGATCTTGGAAGTTGCAACCATGCTGTTCAATAGGTAATGATGTGCTCATAAAACTTCTCGAAGTTCGGATTGGTGCGCACCGATTAGGTGCGCCCAATTGGGCAGCCCCCGAGCCTCGTTTATCTTTGAAGAAGAAATTCGAGGCTCTTTCGAAGTCCGAACCAAAAGAGAATCAATTTCCGAGAAAACCCGAAGTCTTGTAAAATTCTTCAAAAACTTTCAGAAAAATATTTCCTGAAAATATATCCACAGCCCCCGAGCCTAAATTTGAACGAAGTCAAATATAGGATCAAGAAAGGACCAAAAATGAAATTTACCGAAGTAACTGCTTCGAAAAGCCCATATAAACCGCCCGCGACCCCTCATATCCATACGCTTTCGCGAAACAGATCTAGGGTTTGCTGCAACCGCAGTTCGCACAATCCAGAGACCGCACTCAAGCATCCACTTCTTCCCCCAAACTTAAATCCAATCCCACCAAATCTCGAAAGATCACAATGGCTGGTGGTGAAGGTTCTAGCCGCGGCAAAGGCTCGAAAAGGAAGGCGGAAGCAATGAAGCAGGTCGTTACGACCGAGGAGACAGCACCCGCAGGGGGAACAACCATTGTCGAAGATCCCATCAGTGATTGGCCCACCAGCAACCTGACGGAGAAACACATCAAAGCCCTAGAGGCGGATGGATTCTTGCCCGCGCAGCAGATCAGCCAGTGGAGAAGCGCACACAGGCATGAATATCCCTCCGAAGAAACCGAAGAAATCACAGTATGGAAGGCCTTCTATGAAGTCGGATTCGGTATGCCCACCTGTGATTTCTTCCGCCGCATCCTCCAGTTTTACGGGATTGAGCTGTGCCATTTGAATCCCAATTCCATTCTGAATATATCCATTTTCATCCATCTGTGTGAAGCCTTCCTAGGGATAGACCCCCATTTCGCCCTGTTCCGCCATCTCTTTAGGGTGAAGACCTCTAGCGGTCCACTGCAAGTGGTGGGCAAGGTCGTGATCCAGTTCCGCCAAGGCATGAGGGCAGTGTATTTGGATTATACCACCAAGGAAAGCCTTAAGGACTGGCAGAAAGAGTGGTTTTACACCTGGAACCACCAACCACAGCTGCAGGGCCGTTCGGGGAATCCTCCAGTGATGAAGCTGAACTGGAATAAAACAATCAGAGTAGATGAAGCCACACAAATTCCTGAGCTACTGGCCATGATCAGAGACCTGAAGGCACAAGGCCTAACAGGAGCCATAGTCTTCCGGTCATTCCTACTCAGGAGGATTCAACCCTGCAGGCAACGCTGTAACCCAGGGTACAAGTACTCTGGGGAGACAGACCCCTCAAGGAATGCTACCGGGGACTTATCAGAGAAGAGGGTGAACCAAATCTTGAAGAAATTCCTGGTGATGACTGATGAACAATTTCCAGATATTCCAGAAATCTCCGCAATAACCATGACACCCGAGGTAAATTCCTTATCTGAATTCATATCTGCATTGTTGAAAAAAACATGGGGAACTAACATCTTGGTCATTATAGTATGAAGCCCGACGCACGCTGTATGTAAGCCTGCCACCTCTGGATCCAAGCAACACAGAGGAAGCAGCCCTACTGGCATGCTGTGTGGATTCCCAGGTAAGGGAAAAAGTCCACCGAAGCAAGCCAGTGGAAAGTGAAGATCCTGATGAGCCAATGATAAAATCTGAACCACAGGACCCAGAAGAAGCCCAATCTGAGGCAGGGGCGACCTCCAAGGGAGGAGAAAGGTCCAAGAGACCGGCGCCAACTGAAGCTCAAGCGCCAGTGCCAAAGAAAGCGCGCACCATGCCCAAGCCCCGTGCCAGAACCATTCCAGAAGGGAGGGCAAAGGTATCCCCGCAACCCAGAGTAGCTGCAACTTCAGCGGGGATAGCCATCGGAGTGATAGGAACCAGCATGCCGCATCAAGGCAGCTCTGCGCGGCGTGCACTGTCTGATGAAGAGATTCTTCATGAGATCCTCAACCCTGCCTCCGTGCCGTTCGAAGGGACAACGCCGATTCTTGAAGAACCCTATCCAGCAGGACCTTCGACGGCGGGGCAGGAGGTGGAGGAGGAGTTCACCTTGGGGGAGCCAGAGATCCCCATGCGACCCTCCAATATGTAAGTATTTCATAAATAGTTGTGGAAGTACCCATTAGAATATGCTGTCAGGACTAACAGACTTCAATTTTCCAGTGTTGAAAAAACTGCAGCCACAATCAGGGTAGAACCCCAGGTTGACCACATGGCCGTAGAACCAGAGGCCTCAGTGCCCGAAGAACCCAGGGTTGTTCCAGAAACAACCCTGCCAGAAGCCCAAACAACTCTGCCGGCCGACCCGTCAGCACCAGCAGAAGCCCAAGTGGAGGAAACAGGCGCGGAAGTGCTGGCGGAGCTCGAACAACTGGTCACGGCGGCAGTAATAGAAGAATCCGAGCAGGAACGCCGTGATCAGTCTTCTGCGCAGCCCCCGAGCGTTACAGTGACAACTCAAACCGGGGCGGAAGCAGAGTGCTCAAGGGGGAAGCAAACCGAAGAAACAACCCCGGAGCAAATAATTGAAGAAATCCCCAGGGTACCTCAGAGTACCGGAGCCGAAGAAGAGGGCAGGAGCTTCCGCATTGGGAGCTTCGACCCGGTGTTCAATCCAAACCCACAGACATTTGAATACATCTTGGACACGGAGGAGGACGAACACCACATCGACAGGGGAATGTACCACGCCGAGAGGGCGGTGGCCTACTTCAAGGTTAGTAAAACAACCCTGGACTTATAGTTTTGAGGAAGCATTTTGTATAATCAACTCTGTTGTAGGCTGTTAGCGAAGCATCAAGGAAGAAGACCGAGTATCTGCACAACATTTCCTTGATGCACGCCAAGGCGGACCGTCTCCACAAGGAGCTGGAGCGTGAGCGCGAAGATCGCAAGCTCCAGGAGGCGGAAGACGCCAACACGATCCGTACTCTGCATCTGCGCACCAAGGAATTGGCCGCAGAGAAGGAGGACGTGAAGAAGAAGCTTGCAGCAGCAAAGTCTGAGCTCAAAGGTGCCCTGTTGCCACCGAATTCTTGCACTAGTATATCCTTTGTCTGTGTTCAATAACAATTCTGCCTCTGTCGTGTGTTTGTAGGGGCACAACAACAACTCGCAGCAGCCCAGATCAAGATGACGGATTGGTCCAATGTGGCCAACCGCTATGAAGACGCACTGAAGACCCTCACTGCGGACCATGAAGGCGTAAAAGAACAACTCCGAGTGGCGGTCCAGCAGCGCAAGGATGCCGATGATCAGCTAATTCAAATCCTCGAGCAACAGAAGCAGCTTGCCAAGAACCTGGAGGGTGCTCAGGAGGAGAACAATCGGTTATCCAGGGATCTCGTCCAAGCACAGAAGCACTTAGCAGACAAGAAGGTGCTGGACGAGAAACTTGAGCAGGCGGCCGGGCGAATGTCTGAACTTGAAGAAGAACTGCGGAAGATGAAGAAGTCAGACGATAACCTGGCAGAAGCCCTGAACCGGATCGCGCAGCTCGAGAAGGCAGCGAATCCGGTGGTGAAAGCCTTGGTGCCCGAAGACCCTTCAACACCGCAGACATTCTTGGAGCGCCTGAGGGCCATGCCAAGACAGCTGAAAGCCTACATCAAGAGATCTTCGAAGGCTTGTCTTGTGCATGTCCTTGCAGTAGTGAAGTCCAGGTACCCGGAGGTAGACATAGGTACATTAGTTCAGGGCGCAGCGCCAGATTGTACGGAGTCTACCTTTAGGGGCCTGAAGCAAGAGGCTGAACCGGTTGCGGAAGCAATTGCTCAGAGCCTTAGGCTGTAGATAAAAACAGATGTTATTGTAATATAAGTACAATGCAATGTAATATATCTTTATTGCCATGGTATGAAGTAGAACCAAGAATTTCTGCGAATTCCTGGGTTGTCTCTGTGTTAAGAACCAGGACTTAGTCAAAATGTACGCGAAGTAGATTTTAACTTGAAAAACAACCCTGTTAAGGACCCAAAGGAACCCAGGGAGATTTCGTATAGCATTAGCTATCTTATAAAATGTACCCTGGAAGGATACTTGGGAACTAACTGTATGTGGTCTGCCGAAGCAAGAACCCAGTAAGACCCACGGAGCGGCAGCGTTAAGCTGATAATTATCACAGAGTAGTGCAATAGGAGGAATAAATCCGTTCTTGGCCCCGAAGGAACCCGGAGAGACCTCGATTTTGCAGGAGGAACAGATCCGGTTTTGGCCCCGAAGGAACCCGGAGAGACCTCATTTATATAGGCTCCGATTGTGTAGGAAAGAAACTGTCCGAGTCTTAGGAAGAACACGGGAGTTTAAATAATGCCACAAAGACAAATAAACAACCCAGTGAGGGAGTTTTATTAAGATAATCTCGTTGTCGGAACAACGGTACAAGAGAACATGTATTGCCGAAGCAAGTAGTTCATTTATTGCCGAGGCAATGTTTACAAAAGAACCCAGGATGCCGGAGCAATGAGTTCCTGTGGTGCCGAAGCACTGCTGGATTGTAGGAGCTATGCGTAGAATTTGCGCAGGTGCTCGATATTCCAAGGATTTGGTAAATCCACACCGTCTTCTGTTTGAAGTCTGTAGGTGCCGGGTTGGAGTACCTTGGAGACAATAAATGGACCATCCCAAGGTGAAGTGAGCTTGGAGTGACCGGCCGTATTCTGGATGCGGCGTAGTACCAGTTCTCCAATCTGGAATGATCTTGTCTTCACATTTTTGTCATGGAATCTTCGAATCCCCTGAAGGTACGCCGCATTATGCAACAAGGCTGTCAGTCGTGCTTCTTCAGCCGTATCGACTTCCAGCATTCGTTGTTCATCTGCCATGGCTTCCTGGAACTCTTCAACACGAGGAGCACCATGCATGACATCAACTGGTAGAACGGCCTCTGATCCATATACCAGGAAGAAGGGAGATTGCCCTGTAGCTTTACTGGGTTGAGATCGTAGGCCCCATACAACCGGAAAGAGTTCTTTCATCCACCGGCCCTCTGCTTTTTCAGGGTTCTTTCCATGCGAGCTTTGAGTCCATCAAGGAGCATGCCATTGGCTCTTTCAACTTGTCCGTTGGCGCGAGGATGAGCAACCGAAGCATAAGATACTTCGATGCTGCGGTCTTCACAGTAGTCCCAGAACTTGTTGCCTGTGAAGGTGGTACCCAAATCTGTAATGATTTGATGTGGAATTCCGAAGCGAAGAATCAACTCTTGAAGGAATTGGACTGCTTTCTCAGAGGTTGGTTTGACAACTGGAAAGACTTCTATCCACTTTGTAAACTTGTCAATTGCGACAAAGCAGTATTCGAATCCACCGGGTGCCCGGGGTAGTTTCCCAATCATATCAAGCCCCCAGCATGCGAATGGCCATGACGGAGGTATCAATTTGATCTTGTGAGCAGGCTGATGCGAGTGATGAGCGAAGTATTGACAACCCTTGCAGTGACGAACGATTTCTTCAGCGTCGTGTAGAGCTGTGGGCCAATAGAACCCAGCACGGAAGGCTTTGCCTACAATGGTGCGGGAAGCTGCATGATTGCCACATTCTCCTGCGTGTATCTCCTCCAAGATGCTGACTCCTTCTTGCTGTGAGACGCATTTCATCAATGCGCCAGAGCGTGCACCACGTCGGTACAGTGTATCGCCGATTATGACATAGGACTTGCTACGGCGGACAATTTGCTGAGCTTCTGCCTTCTCGGCAGGGAGTTTGTCGTGCAAGATGTAGTCTATAATCGGAGCACTCCAAGTAGCGTCGATGAGCATAACCTCGGGAGCTGAGGTTGTAGCATTGGGGGTTGCTGCTGCAGAAATTGATGGCTTGGAGAGTTCATTGACGAACACCCCGCTGGGTACCTCTGCTCTGGAAGAACCCAGCTTTGATAGGACGTCTGCAGCCACGTTGTAATCTCGCTCGACATGATGGAATTCAATGCCGAGGAAGTGTTTCTCCAGTTTGCGGACTTCTTCACAGTATGCGTCATGTCTTCATGGTTGCGATTCCAGTCCTTATTGACTTGTTTGATGACCAACATTGAATCCCCATATACCAGCAGCCGCTTGATACTGAGGGTAATGGCCATCTTCATGCCGTGAAGAAGTGCTTCGTATTCTGCAGCATTGTTGGTGACAGCAAACTGAATCTGCAGAACATACTTGAGTTGGTCCCCTCGAGGTGAGATCAACAGAACTCCAGCGCCTCCGCCTTCCAGCTTGAGTGACCCGTCGAAGTACATGATCCAATGCTCAGGCTTGGCGGTAGAGACTGGGAGATTGTGCTCGGTCCATTCTGATATGAAATCAGTAAGGACTTGAGACTTCATGGCCGTGCGAGAACGGAACTCAATGC